>APFE031542691.1:31374-42532 GCA_000404065.3 Pinus taeda
CTAACCTAGGTGCAATGCCTCAAGACTATCAAAGTAAGATTACCACCTTTGATGGCACTGGAACCTACACTGCTCAGTAGCACACTAAGAAGATGACCAATTACTTTGAAATATATGAGATAGACACTGCTGATGTTTAAATCAGAATTTTTGTTCAAAGTTTGTCTGGAGAAGTTAGAAATTGGTTTAGAGCCCTAACACCCAATAGTATAGATAACCTAAGAACTCTCTACCAACAATTCTTGTACATGTGGGAAAAAAGGAAATACCCCCTTCAGATTTTATCTGAATACAAGAACCTTAGAAGGGAACCCCATGAAACCATCCAGGATTATTGCACTAGATTTAATAGTGTTTAAAGTGCCATTCCACTCAAGCTTAGATACCCTCTTGGTTTAGCCATGATCAAATTTCTTGATGGATTTGATTCAGACATGGCCTTTCACCTAAGAGAAAGAAATCCCCTCACCCTGGAAGAAATGCAAAGTGTAGCTGTAAGTGTTGAAGCCAACCTAATCTCCAAAAGAGATAACGCCAGAAACGAGAGAAGAATACCTTAAAAAGATGAAAGTTCACCCTTTGAACAAAAGCTTGATGCTATTTTTAAAGGAATGGGAAAATTGTTTGACAGAGTTGATACAATTGAAAAGAAGTCTCCTTGGGATGGCTAGCAGGCCAATTCAGGGAGAAATCTTAATTTTAGGAAAAATTAGAATCAGAACACTAGTAAGAATATTCCTAACCAGAATATTAGACCACCTTTCTAGGAAAGCTATGCAGAAGACTTTTAATTAGAAGACACTGAGTAAGACACCTAGATAAATTTAATGGGTGTTGATGGGGAGGAAGACATATTTCTAACTCAGGATGACCAGGAATCCCACATACTACAACAATTCAAAACCGAAACAGGAGAGTCATTTGATTTTAGACAGGGATATGACTCTGTTATTTTTGAGGTACATAAGGTGGATAATTTAAGAAGTAGAAAAAGTATTGATATCCCAGAAACAAACCGTAAAACAACTCCTAATCAGCCTAAAAAGAGAAAAACAAGTCTAGTAACATAAACACTTCAAATCCTTTCAAGAACTAATCAAAACCCTTCCAACCCCACCATAGAAGATGTGTTTAATAACCAGCCCAACAATAAACAACCTTCCATTTCAATTCCCTCCACGGAAATAGTGGAAGAACCTCAAAAGATTGCATCAGAAAAATCAGCAAAGGATATTTCAAATTCTGATAAAGAAGAAAACATAGAAAACATTGTTGCCAAAAATCCAAAAGTTCAAACAAACAAAGTAACTATGCCCTTCAATCTTGGAACAGAAATAGAAAATCTTAAAATTTCAGTTCCTTTGACAGAACTGGCAAAACATGATGCTTACAGGTCTCAAATAAACAAATCATTAAATATCATTGTAAATGCAGATTCTGTAAATCTCTTTGTTGTTCAGCCCACGTTGATTTTTGGCCCTGAAGTAAATGGGAAACCATTGGAAGGAGGGATACCTCCTTTCTATGTTAGTCTCAATATCTATGATAAGATTCTTCATAATGCCATGTTCAACTTTGGTGCTTCGCACAACCTCATGCCCAAGTCTATTATGGAGAAACTCAATCTAGACATCACTAGACCCTATAGGGATTTATTTTCCTTTGATTCTAGTCAAGTGAGGTGTTTAGGACTTATTAAGGATTTATGTGTTTCTTTGGTTCAATACCCTACCAAAACTATACTCACGGACATAGTTGTAGCAGACATCCCATCCAATTTTGGCATGTTGTTGTCTAGATCCTAGGGTGCCAAACTTTAGGGGTCTCTACAATTAGACATGTCATATGCTACCATATTTGTTTTTGGATAGCCAAAGAGGCTATATAGAGAACCTTTAGTGAAATATTTAGTAAGTATTTAGGAGAAGCCTCAAAACTTTCTGATCTACTTAGTACATTCTGATATGGATTTCTTTATTCTCTATAATGCAAAAACTAATCCAGAAGATATTCCAAATGGTACAGCAACAGAACCAAAAGAAATTGAAAAATCTAAAGACATGGAAAAAGAACCAAAATAAATTACAAAAGAAAGGTCAACTTTTCAAATTCAAGAGATATCAGATGATGAAGAAAATTCAAAAACCTTAGTTAAGAAAGACTACACTATCCCAAATACAAATTATGAACATGGAATTTAGAATTTGATGGTTCAGTAAACAAATTAGGTGTAAGGGTATGTGTATGGGTCTATAACTTAGAGAATGATCATGCAGAAGGACATGCCTATAGGTTAAACTTGAAATGCACAAACAATATGGCAGAATATGAAGCACTCTTGCTAGGCCTCAAGTTAGTCAAAATATTAGGAGCTATAAGGGTATCAATCATGGGAGATTCTGAACTGATAGTTAAACAGATAAAAGGAGTTTACATAACCAGAGATCCTATATTAGGATGTTACATAGGTATAGTCATAGAAATCCTCAATACTTTTTTAGAAACCCAGCTTGCAACTATTCCTAGAAAACACAATATGCAAGCTCATAGCTTGGTTATGTTTACCAGTGCCTACAAATTGTCTTTCTAGCCCAATCACCAGTATACTGCTGAGATTAGGCATAGGCCAGCCATCTGTGATAATATTAAGAACTGGCAGGTTTTTGATAGTGATAAGCAAATTAATAATTTTCTAACTTTAAATGAGGAATTTGCTAGCATTAATATAGATGTAGACCTATTTCAGATTTTGATCACACTAACGAGGTAGGCATTAACAATATGGAAGAGAATTCAAGAAACATGCTTCACCATACTAAACTCTCACAAGAAGAAATCAAAGACCCGAAACAAATGAACCTAAATGAGATAATTGAAGACGAAACAGAGGTTATAATCTGAAGGATAATCATTTACCCAAAGGATTGAGTCCTTTGGAGGATTTGTTTGACTCTAATGACATTTCGAAGAAACCTAAAATGGAGCCTTTAAAAGTAGACATTGAAGAGTATAACATAGGGACATAGGATGATCCCAAATTTATAAAATTGTCAAAACCTTTACCTCCTGATCAGAAACTAAAGTATGTTGAACTTATGAGGGAATTCCATGTTGTCTTTGCCTAGAGTTATGAATATTTGAAATCCTATGATACCTCTATCATTCAGCACATTATCCCTTTGAAAGAAAATCAAAAGCCCTTTAAGTAAAAACTCAGAAGAATTAACCCTTTGTTAGTACCATCAATTGAGAAAGAAATCAAATGCATCTATGAAGTATGAATTATTTCCCTTATTAGATTTTCAGAATGGGTATCTAACCTAGTACCTACTAGGAAGAAAATGGGGGAAATAAGATTATGTGTTGAACTGAGAAATGTGAGAAAGGTCTCGCTTAAAGATAACTATCTTTTACCTATGGACCATATACTACAAAGGGTAGTGGGTTCTTCTAGAATTTCACTTTTATATGGATTTTTGGGTTATAACCAAATCTTAGTTCATCTTGATGACCAAGAGAAAACTGCATTCACTACACCATGGGGTAACTTCATGTACATTAAACTGCCTTTTGGACTAAAAAATGCAGGAGAAACTTTTCAAAGAGTAATGGAAAGTGCCTTTGAAAAAGAGATTCATGATTTTCTTGGTATATATCTTGATAATCTCGTCGTTTTTTCCAAATCAGATTAACATCACTTGCAGCATCTTAGGCAAGTTTTTCTAAAATGCAGAAAATATGGTATTTCCTTAAATCCAAAGAAATCTTTATTCGGTTTAGAAGAAGGAAAGTTGTTAGGTCACATCATTTCTAAAGATGACATCTGAATTGACCCCTCCAGGATTGAAGCTATTTTGCAAATACCTCACCCAAGAAACATTAAAGAACTTCAGGCATTTTTAGGAAAAATAATTTTTTTAAGAAGGTTCATCTCTAACTTGGCTAAACTAATTAGATTATTGAATAACATGTTGAAAAAAGATTCAACCATTAAATGGACAATAGAGGTTAAAAAATCATTTGAAGAAATAAAATTAGCCTTAACTCAAACACCAGTCCTCACGAGCCCAAAATTTGACAAAGACTTCATTATCTTTTCCTTTGCGTTAGAACATACCATAGTTGTAGTTTTACTACAAAAGGATGATCAAGGATGTGAAAACCCAATAGCCTTTTTTAGTAAATCTCTTAGAGATGCCTCATTAAAGTATAAAATAATGGAGAAACAAACTTTTACTTTGGTAAAAGCTGTTAAGGATTTCAGGGTCTATATTTTGTATTCTCATGTAGTAGCTTATGTTCCAAATGCTATGGTCAAATATATCCTGACACAGGATGGATTTGATGGCAATAGGGGTAAATGGGTACCTACTATTCTAGAATATGATATAGAGATAAAACCTACCAAGTTAATTAAAGGTCAGGGGTTGGCCAAACTCATGGCAGAAACAAATTGCCGAGCCCTAGACATCAATCTGATTACAGAACTGGATAACGAACAGGAGATGGAAACTCCATAGATCAGCCAGCCTTTTCTAGATTTTCTCTGGTATGCTGATATAATTTATGTTCTATAAAACCTGCAGGCTCCTCCAGGGTTATCCATAACTAAAAGTAGGTTTTTGAAAAGGAAAGCATCAAAATTTTGCATTATGGATAATACTTTATTTTTGGAAAAATCATGAAGGCAATTTGTTAAGCTATTTATTATAAGAAGAATCTGATAAAGGACTCCAAGAATTTCATGCAGGGGATTGTGGTGGACATCTCTACTGGAATTCAACTGCTGACAAAATTCTAAGAGCTGGATTTTATTGGCTAACCTTGTTTGCAGATGTAACGAAATTTGTAACTTCTCGCCATAAATGCCAAACCTTTGAAGCCAAAAGAAAATTGTTACCTTTACCATTGAAACCTATTTCCACCGAGAAACCTTTTCAACAATGGGGTCTTGACTTCATTGGGGAACTTCATCCACCATCTTCTGGTCAACATAAATGGATACTCACTACAACTGATTACTTTACTAAATGGATAGAAGCCATTCCCTCTAGACAGGCCATTGACACTGCGATAATAGGTTTTCTAGAGTCTAATATCCTTTCTAGGTTTGGTTGTCCTGATAAAATTATCGCAGATAATGTTGCAGCCTTCAAGTCAAAGAAAATGATTGATTTCTATCATAAGTATCATATCACACTAGGTCATTCCACAGCCTACTACTCTCAAGGGAATGGACTTGCAGAATCTTCCAACAAAAGTCTAATAAATATTATCAAAAAACTACTAGAAGGTAATAAGAAAACTTGGAACAAGAAATTGACCAATGTTTTGTGGGCAGACAGGCTTACTACCAAGAATTCCATTGGAACCAGTCCCTATGAGCTAGAGTATGGAATGGAGGCAATTTTTCCATCATCTTTAGGGGTTCCTATCATGAAACTACTTCAAGAAGCTAAAGTGGAACCAAATGATATACGGAGAAGAATAAAATAGACCATCCATTTACAACAAACTAGGGAGGAAGTGTACCAAAGATCCCAAGTACTGCAAGAAAAACTCAAGAAGATCTTTGACAAAAGGACCAAAGCAAAATACTTTTATCTGGGAGATAAAGTGTTAAATTGGGATTCCAGAAGAGAGGACAAAGGAAAGCATGGGAAGTTTGACTTCCTATGGAAAGGACCATATATAATATACGCTTTCAGAGGAAATAATGCATATTTTTTGAAAGAATTAGATGGTGTAGAAATTGAAGGAGGACCAGTGAATGGTCGGGTGTTGAAGCACTACTTTGATCCTAGCTACTAAACTTACCACATTTCTAACTATACATATTATATCCCTTATAATGTTCAATGTTTATTGGATGGTAAAATTATGAAGTTGAAGCCCAAAGAGAAGGCCCTAAGCTTCAGAAGTATTACTGTCATACATACAAATAAGGCATCAGGCAAGAGGAAGACTGCAAAGCATAACCAAAGTTTTTTCAAAGGCCACTGATCTACTGTTCTTGACTTTCCACCAGGAAAAGCCATCCCCAAGTGGAGCCACTGTTATGCCCCTATACCAATAGGTGCCATATATCATGATTGACTTGGTTTAACTCTGAAAGATGTTCATATATTTGCTTGTTGCAAATGTTTTCCATATTTGTGAAAAACATAAAATTTAAAAAATGTAAAGAGGGTATACCCTAAAAGAAAAATCAAAGGGTAAAAAAAAAAAAAAAAGGTCAAAAAATGAAAGAAAATGAACCCAAACAAAAAGAAAAGACCATGAAAGTGTGCAAGCCCAAATTCCACTACTATTTACTTTATGCATAATAAATATTGTGTTCAACTTGTCACCTATGCCACAATCCATGGTAACCAAATAGCTTAATCTTGGTTATTCCATGTTTTCAATTTCATGTTTTTAGATATAAAGAATAAAGATCTGGCCAAACAATTTAATCTTGGCAAATAAGTAGATAGGTAGAGTGAATAAAAGGAGCTCAACAATTTAATATGAGCCCTTGCATGTAATAAGGTTAGATTTATATAGATATCTACATGTAAAAGAAAAGAAATTGTGATAAGGGTTTGCAGTTTAAGTGCACCCTAATAAAGAAGTAAAAATGATAGGTTAATTAGGTAGGGTAAGTAGATGATTGGCTGCAGAACAAAGGTGCGATGAATGGTTAAGTTTAATTCTTTAATCTTTTTGCTTTCATCACTTAGACAAAGCATGGAGCACAGTAAAGACAACACATCAAGAATTCAAAGTCAAATTAATTAAATTCCTCACTCATTTTCCCCTAATCTTTACTAATTTCC
This sequence comes from Pinus taeda, assembly GCA_000404065.3. NCBI lineage: Eukaryota > Viridiplantae > Streptophyta > Pinopsida > Pinales > Pinaceae > Pinus > Pinus taeda. The sequence continues at coordinate 38,193 of APFE031542691.1, forward strand.
CCTAAGAACTAAAGGCACCTACAACAAATTAGAGGGGCTTAGAGCATTTCTCTGACTTTTGGAGGGACCGGACCCTCAACCCAATAATTTGAAATGCCTAAAGTACTTAAGCCCCCTTCATCAATATTTCCCCTTCATATATGCATTCATCCCGTTTATAATGTTTTTCTAATTAAAATCCCTATTTTACCTAGGAAAATTAAAACATTCTATATATAAAAAAAAAACCCTCATATTCATTTAGCCTAATTCATAAATGTTTTATGATTAAAATGCTTTCAGAAACATTTAACTTAGCGCATATTCATATCCTACTAAGTCATATTAACCATTAACATGTATTATTATTTAACTCCCAAAAAATCACCCATTGCCCATATTATTATTAAAATCCCAAATAAATATATATCTCGCCCCGCAGTTGCAAAATAACCTTAATAAATTTGATAAATGGGATTAATTAGTCAACCCGTGACTAATTAAGAATCCTGCCCCTTGCCATAACAATAAAGGATTAATTAAATCATCTTGATTAATTAATAACTTTGGACCAATCACATGACCCCCGATGTAATTAAATCCTTTTAGTTAACATCAGGCCCCCTCCATTAACCATCAGTCACTTCCCAATCCCTGACCACCATGTGATCAAATCTCTTAGATCCGACGACTATCGCTCGTATCATGTGGGCTCTTTGGTTAGATGTTAAATGCACGATATGAGTGGTTTTCCAAAAATCACCGATGCTACATGTTAATTGACGAATGGAATCGCGCGGCCCTCCCTCAATACCACCAATTTCCCATATGTGGTGCAATGAAACTTGCTCACTGCCTCCCATAAACAACAAAATGTCACATCATCAAATTGACACCATCTGTCTTTGTCGTTAACCTGCCAAAATATTGACTTTGCATAAAAAAACAAGTGTAATATATTCTTTGTCCTTTATCCAGAACAACTTAGTGCATGCATGCAGTATGTCCAAAATCAACCAGTTCGTCCCCAAACTGTCAACTACCTTGAATGGTGCCTTTCAACGCCACTTCAGTCCATTGTGTGCATGCTACGAACATGAAGATCATATCCAATTGCCCAGGAATAGGTATTTACCATATCTTCTCTCAGAAACCCTATTGTATACTGAAATTCCTCTGAAATTGCTTTAGAACCAAAAGTTTTCAATATAATTGAGTTGCTAAGCTTAGTTCAAAACTTCTCAGGCACCTCTGTTTTAAACAATTTCATTAAAAATCCCAGTTTCATCCCTGAAAACACAAGAACTATGGATGGAAACCCCCATGGCCCTCAATGTAGCTCCAATCACCACTCCTCACAAGGACTTGGACTACCTTCCCTTAGCAGATAAAGACTTCCAACTAAAATGCATTCAACCTGATAAGTGCCCCTTGAAAGTATATTGTTGATTCCAAGATGATTACCTGAACAATTCTGATACCATATGACTTTGGGAATCAAATCTTCCCAAGTACCCATTCCCTTCTGTGCATATTTTCCCGGACATTATCCATCAATTTCATGCCAAATATAATCCTAACCTCAGAGCTGTAATGTCCCCCGACCAGTCAATCCCGTTTACAATTACTACTAATTCAATTAATGAAATGTTGCAGCTTCAGCCCAGCCAGAACCTTGCCCCCATTTCCATTGTAGAATTACTAGAAAAATCCACCAAAATGTCTTGTTCCAAACTCAACCATATTTTCCATACTTTCATGGATAAGAATCATATACCTAAAGATCCCCCTCCCCACCTAACATGTTTCTTCACTGAGATGGGCAAAGATATTGTTAATATGGTTGCTGGGATTATGGGTTTGAATACTAGTGAGTTTGTTGATTAATTGACCCTAACTTTCATGACTATTTAAACCCCTAGTCAACCTCCTACAGCCAAATATGATTTTTCCACCTTCATTGCACACAAAATCCATGACCAATTCATGAGGCTAGAGAATGAGAGAGTGTTCAGGTATTCTTCAGTTTTGTATCATCTTTTCCTCTACTACCATTCTGATAAATTCCTTTTCTCTGTCCAAAAACTTGACACCAAAGGGAATCCCTGGTCTGTTCTCTTCTGGACTTCAATTTTCCATTATTCAGCTTCTTCTCCCTATTCCTATATAGATTTCATTGATCAATTTTTCCATCCTATAACTACCATGTTGACAGGAAATTATTCCCCTAGAATCAGTCATGACATCAAAAGAATCCTTTAGTTGTCAAAGCAGTATAGGATAGGTGACTTGTACTTGTACCAGAATCATACTGAGATCAAAATCTATGGGTGTGAACTACCTCCCTACAAATTTCCCAAGTATATCCCCATAATATTATTTGCCCTGGAGTACTATAGGAAAATAATCAACTCTAATCAAATCCACTTCATGAAAGAAAAAAAGAAAGCCCAGTTAAGGATCAAAAACCACTCAGGTCCATTTGTGTGCAACAATAGGAAAGCAGAGCAAGAAGTAGAAGAAATTATAGAGACAAAGATGCATTTAAAGAAAAGTTTTGTTTGGGCTTATGACCCTCATAGTTTCATTTGTGATGGAAGGATGAAACACAAGTTGTCACCCTACCTTCATCACAGAATTATTGAAATAGAACAATATGCCAATTTAAATGAATGGAGGGAAGGGACATTAGTAGAACAAGATAGTGATGAGGTGGAAGTAGAAAATGTGATGAAATATTTGGAGAAGAGACTTTACCTAGACTCCTTTGTACAGGTACCTACAAAATATTTCCAAAGGCCAACACCAGAACATAGTGCTCCCACAGCAGAGCCTTCATAGAGGAAAACTCAAGAAACAAGTTCCCCTACATGAGAACAACCAGAAACATTAGAACAGCCAGAGGAATTAGAGCAACCTGAAATCTTGGAAGAATTGACTCCACTACAGCCACCACCAGCTCAAACAAACATGGGTAATCCTCCAATACTACAAACTCCTCTAAATGAGGAAAGAAATTTGAAAAGAGAAAGGGAAGTAGCTACCCCTTCTAGCAGACCCATAGATCAACCCTTTGCTAAAAGGCAAAGGTTGAATCCTTATTTGGAGGAAGAATTCATTGGAGAAACTACAAAGAGCATGAGCCAGAAAACATAGTTGTAGCTAGAAAACAATTGAAGTTGTCACCACTCATTCACCCTCAGACTACTAAGGTTATAGAGAAGAAAAATGAGGAAGAACTTATGGACTTGGTCCTTAAGTTAAACAAGCAATTGAAGGAAACAGAGCAGGAATTGGAGAAAGCAGTGTAGTCAAGGAAAAGTGAGTCAACCACCCGGCCCTGGACTGTAGTGCCTATAGTTTCAACATCAGTCCCTTCCACTCTGGCAATTGTTTTAGCACCAAATATTCCTTTAGCAACAGCCACACCAGTGGAAGAAACAGGTACATCAACACAGAGCACAAAGGACTTAATTAAGTCAATGGAAGAAATGCAGCTCCAAGTAACAAAGGTACAGAAGGTAAAAGAAAAATTCACTACCTTGGAGAAAAAGTATGATCTTTCAAAGACTAATTATGCAGAGGAAAAAAGAAAAAACAAAGGCATGGCTGAACAAATAAAGGCATTAGAAAAGGACCTGACATTTGATAGACCTAGCAGAGATCAGGAAAATATTGTGGACCAATATGATTGATTCCATCAATGATATTTTGTCATCCATTCAAATTATTTTTGAACAAATTGATTTGGTTAAGCTTGCTCTTGAGGCAATTCAGAAGACTAGAGAAGAACTAGGTAGAAAGCTTGAAGAGGAAGTCCAGTTAATAAATGTTCTAAACAATAAAAATAGGCAACAGTTGGAGAAACTAGACATTGAGGATAGGACTGTTATAATCCTCGAACTACAAAAAGTTCTGAAAAAAAAGGAATTTAATGCAAGGCCTGGAGCGAAGATGTCAAAGTATGCAGGAAGATATAGATGAGTTCATGAGAAAGTTTGACATCTTAAGGAGTAAAGGACTCCTAAGCTGATCCAGATTTAAACAGGAACGCAACAAAATACAGAGATAACCATATACACAAAGATGCAGTGGAAATAATGCTTCATTTCATTAATAGAAAATACTGAAATATGCTTACAACCGAAAATAGAAATAAACCAGCGAGGGCGATGGTAGCTTATCTCTGAGAAGAGATGTGGCGGCTACATGCCTCTGAACTGTTCTGAACTGTGTTACAACGAGGCTCAAAGGCCTATTTATTGTTGAGAAACAATGGAAAAACCCTTCACATTCCAAAACCTAACCCTAGAAGATGAAATGCCAAATTGTGGGCCCCGTTTTTGGGTAAGTTGGTACAT
>APFE031542698.1:0-26035 GCA_000404065.3 Pinus taeda
AGAAGCTTCCCCTCTGACACTTGCCTCTCTGTTTTCAACCAGGGATGAGTAAGAGATCATCAGTCTCCAAGTGGAATCAAGAACTATCAGAGAGAGGAAACTAATAAAAACCCCAGAAGATGACTCACCCCCCAACAATCATCTATATATGGATCCCTCATCATAGAGATCCGGAGGCTGGAATCTTGTATCTTGTAGAGAAGTGTTGTTGGTTTTCTGGTGAAACTTCATAGTGTTGGGTCATCTAAGATTTACTTGAGGTGAAGAAGGGCTTTCTTGCTAGAGGATGATGCTGGGTCAGAACTATTGGTTGTAATCCTCTTGTTATTCTTGATATTAATAAAGCTATTCAAGTTTTCCTCCATATTCTTGTATGTTTGAATGTATATGCATTTGTATGGTTAATACATATCTAGTTCTGTGTTATTTATGAATATAGATCTCTGTTCTTCGATAGTAGTATGTTGCTTTGATTCCACAGGTGCTCTTTGAAGCTGGGTAGACGAAGAAGAAGTGACAAAGATCTATCAGGAAGGAGAGGAATCAAGTAAGGAGCCAAGCACAAGACTAAGGTTGGTGTCCTTTGTTCAACTCCTATCTATTTTCATAAAGGAAAATGAAAGTAGTCTTTATTTGTTTGTTTCTAAGATAGCTACCAGTCTTAGTGGGAATAGTAGCTCCAAGTGGACACTATTCCTGGTAACAAAATGGCGACTTCGCTGGGGAGTGAATAGATTGTTTGTTAGTCTATCTTTGTTTGTTTTATAGACTTACCGACAGAGCCTGAAGTCAAGCTAGCTAGCCTTCGAACTACATTTGTTATACAAATGCAAAGTAGATCAATGCTGCTTTAGTCTATCTTTGGGTTTTGTTTATATATTGAACAATCGATCTGTAAATGTTCTAATTTCCCTAAGTGGTGGCTCTAGTAACCTCCTTAGATCAACCCCTGTGATTTACATTTACTGAACATCACTTACTCGGCCTAAATCCCTGAACTGAACTGTAAATTGTGAGCAAAGGCTGGTTAAAAGTCTCGCACTAGTACCATCGCACCCTCCCTTCAAGGAAGTCTGTATGCATCACACTTCCCATGTGCAGTAGGTGCGCTGCATATTGGATTCCCTGTGTGACAGGTGCGATGGTCAGGGAAGGTTAATTTTACCTTCAGAATTTGGTTTTTCTTCACTCTTTTCAATTATATTAAGGAGTTTTGCAGTCTGTGGTCAGTATATCTCTATGAAAACCCCCTTCTCTTCCATCAATCCGCCTCTATTGTGCAAAGAACCGTAAGTGTTTTTATGTATTGTGCGCCATTTTCAGTTCTCTTTTGCAAAGAAGTAGTGTAGTCGAACTGTCGTTTCTTAATCTGAAAGTGTTGTAAGTTTCGTTTTCAGTCATAGAAGAGAATCCCATTGTTCTTGATAGTCGATTGTGCTGTTACTCTTGTATATGATTTGAATTATCCATTTTTAAAGTGTTGAAAAATAGTTTTCATTTCTAAATCGAAAAGTGTCACCCTTATCTTCACTTCATATTGAAAAGAAATTTGTAAAATATTGCTGCTTTGAAAATAATTTAGATTTGCACTTATCTTTCTTATCACCATTTATACATTAAGAAGGTTGAAAACAAATACATGCATGTGCATTTTCATTTAGATTGCTTGGTTTGATTTAGGATAGTGCATTTAGTGTGTGCTCTGTGCTCTTTGTTGAAAGACTCTCAACTTTCTTTCCTTAGTAACTAGGATTTTCATTGCCAAAAGAAGATTAAACAGTTGTTTATCATCTTAGACTGCATTTTAGGAATTGTATACACATTATGCGGTGAACCTGAAAGGAAAATTTTTAAACTAGATCAACTGTAAAATAAATTTAATGAATCTAAAAACACTTTGGAACCTAACACATAACATCTAGAAGTCAAGGCTAGAGACGTACTCCGGCGTCGTAAAATTTGGTAACTATTGTTTTCATGGTTGGTTGGGTGATTCCTCCACTCTAAGATGACAAGTGCCAGTACGAACTTGTGCTCCTACGTACCATCGAGTGTATATTAGGAGACCACAATAGGATATATCCTTTATCCTTAGGAAGCCATGTCTGCCGCCCTATCGATCGCAATGCATTGAACACAGCATTCGAGAAGATTGACTGCCGTACGGTAAAAGGTATTCTGCAGTTTTGCGATTGGTTTGGTAATCCCCTCTACCTAGATTTCTAGAGAAGTCCCTTTCGTTCCTTTTCAGACTCCTTAAAAGAAGAGGTCCATCTGAGCACTTGTCACTTCAGGCTCATGAAAAATCGAAGGCGACTAGTCATCTTTTATTTTTTCTTGACTCTTAAAAATTGAAAAAACAAGTTGTGTCAAAGCGTCTAAAATTTAGTTTAATTGGAATAACATCACAAGTTCCCTCGTTGGTCTTTAGGTTGAGAAAAATGGAATCTACCAACCAAGGATTTCCCCTTGGAGGAAATCCTAATCCTTTCTCCTCTTGGGGAGATGTTGGTGCACCCCATATGGCCACATTGTCACTTCCAGGGTTGACAATTGGTTTTCCCGTATGGCTCTTCTCTACTTCTGTCGTTCAGAATACCGTAATCCTTGAACAGTCAAGTCAACAAATAGATGATACTAGAGTTGCCCCCCAACCTTCTACTTTGTTTGTTTCTCCCTCTCCTCCTTCCTTTTTGCTTGATAAAGCTGGTAAAGCTAAAGATAAAGTAACTGAGAAGAAGAAGAAGTGGAAAGAGAAAAAAGAAAAGAAGAAGAAAGAACCAAAAGCCAAAGGGGGCAACCATGCGTCGTCTAGAGAAAATCCTCACACCACACCATCTAAACCTAAATCTCCATGTGTAATTTGCAAAGGAGACCACTATCATCGAGATTTTCCTTGCATCCCTCAGATCTTAAGGGACTGGTATCCTCGTTTGCACAATCCAGTGTCGTCAAACTTTGGTGATCATGTTGAAAGCACACCATCAACCAGTGAAAGTGAAGTATCTGGACAGAAAAGGAATCACAAATTTCCTTCTAAATTATGTGAAGGCTATCACACCGTCCACCATTGTCCCTTCCTAGATGAAGCTAAAAGAGTTTTGGATGACCGTCTTGCTTCACCGCTACGACTCCCTCCTAGATATAAGAAACTCTTGCCAAGTCCACCACTAGTTGAAAATCCGGCTGGCACGCCATTGTGGTCGGTTGAAACGTCTATCATTGAAAATGAACCCTCTGAATCCATACCTGATGAAAGTCAAAAGGTCGAGGTGGCAGCTGACCCGGTCTTGCATTCAGAAGGTTCATTTTCGAATGATACCGTCACTGAAGAGAAAGAGAATGACACCGTTCAAATTCTTTTCATAAAAACACAGACTCCGATGAACTTTGGGGAAGTCTATCCGTTCCTTTACCACAGGAAGGAAGTTCATCAGAGTCCTATCCGGCCATCTATTCGGTCCCACCTCTAAGCAACCTAGTCATTTCCTTCGATTGGAATCTACTAGGCAGACCCCGTTTACCAACTAGTGTACCATTCTGAATCATTATACGAGCTTACAGAATGGTCATGGCTGGTACCATCATAGATGAAGGGGCTTCTGTGAGTATCCTTTCATCAACTGCTTGGAAAGCGCTTGGTTCGCCATCGCTTTTACCTAAAATGAGAAATCTAACAAGCTTTGACAAAGGAACTAGTCGACCATTAGGGATCCTTCCCAATGTGCCCATTACTTTGAGAAGGAAAACCATTCACATGAACGTGAGGGTAGTCCAAGGACCCCTGGATTATAATCTACTCCTTGGGCGTGACTATATTTATTGCATGGGAGCCTTCGTCTCCTCACTCTTTAGAGTAATGTGTTTTCCGCATGAAGGCATAATGGTCAAGCTCGTAGACCAACTGTGATTCCCTGGTTCACACATAGCAAATAGTCAAATCCCATCCCTAAATGGTCTTTTCATGCAAGGAATATCTCATCGATCTCCAGTCTGTCCACCTGATGAGCACGAGTGATTCAGGAGGATATGACTGAAACCCAGGGGGCATGCACCCTGGTCTGTTTCAGCAGGAAAACCTTGGGTATAGAGTAGGTTTCCGTGGAGGATATATGACTAGTTTGACACAACCGTTCGTTTAGGAAAATGGGATTAGACTGGAATAATATTCCCTTGTCAAAGTTATGTGAGTGGAGGCAACTGCACCACTCACCTTTGTCTATTTCGGTGGACATCACCAAGGAAGCATTTTGTCTGCGACACGGATGGAGAGCTTTCATATGGTAACCTGGGAATTTTTCGCTATACCTGGGGGCATGCAAACCTTTTTGCATGCAAGTGAAGAGTGACCATTTATTTTTTAAATTTGTGGGTCCTCTAACCCTTTAAACTCGTAAGGTTGGTCATTTCCTAGCTTGCATAAAGAAAGGATCCAGGGAAAAGCTTTAAAAGGTGCAAGCTCCATAAAAAATGGCATCTTAGATGAGATATCCTTATTATATGATTGGCACGAGTAGTTTTAACGTGGAATTCAATCTCGTTAAAAAATAAACATAAGCAATGAGCAAATGTTTCCCCCAGAGTTTAAGCTCATTAAAAAATGAACCAATTTTCTGGTAAATAACCATTGTGAATGCATTATCATCATCTTTTGAGCCTTGGTCGTGTTCTCATCATCACCTCCACTCTGTTGTTTTAGCCGATCATTCACCTCCATTTGATTTTTTACCCTTTTGAGGAACATCTGTGAAGAGTGATTCTATTAGCCATCCTTGTGACACTACAGTGATTGGAAAATTGCAAACCTTACCTGGAATCAGCTGCTACCCAAAATCATCACTCGTTCCTCGGAAAACGAGTCTCCTTTAAGCTCTTTTCAACTGACTCATAAAATATGAAAAGATTGCCAAGCGATTAGCCTCTCCATCTCGTTAAAGTCATCAAAAGTGCTATCCCTCCTCTAGATTTTAAACTTTTTGGACTTGAGGGATTATTACACAAAAAGAGCGAGCGCTTGTCTTGTTCGGCTCGTTAAAATTACCGAACATTCATCCCTTTCATATTATTTTACGCTTTTTCAGACTTAAGGGATTATATGACAAAAAATAATCTTTGGATTTTCATTTCCATCCTTTTTAGACTCTCTAAAATTGAAAAGGATCGAGTTATATTTGTCGTTAAACTCGTTAAAACCGAATAGCAACAAACTCATCCAAATGGACGAGAACGAGTTTCACTGTCACTAGGCTCGTTAAAATATAGCAACATGTTCGCCCGAAGGGCGGATTATAGATCAAGCATATGTTATCCTCCTCAAGCTTGACAAAAAAAAGAGGTACTGGTCAGCAATGACCGGGGAAAATTGGGAAGAAAACTTGAAAAAACTTTATTGGTAGCAAGTCGCTCTTGAACATGACACTTTCTCTCCGCATCCGAGTTGGGTTGGGTTGTTCCGTTCACTGGTCATATCACCATTGGTCCATCACACCATCCATTTTTTGGGTTAACGCTACCAATCCATCGTCAATGTCACCGATATGTTCAAAAGAAGTCATTTAGAGAATTCACCTGTGTCTCACCCGCTGCAATACACTTACACTCCATTCTTTCATGACCGCCACCCTAAACCCTGTATCATCAGATCATTTTCACCTCCAAAATCATTTTCTTCATTCTGTGTCATAGATGTGGGATTCATTAAGGCCCTCCTACGACGGGTCACTTCTTGTCAACATCAACTCATTATCCAAGAAATCGACCAGGAACAACCCTTTTAGTACTTTGAAGCTTGCATGCCTCCATGGCAAGTTTCTCACTTTCGGGAACAGGTTTACATTAATGGCCTTCGACTGAGATATTTTGCATGGTGTTCAATGCTAAGTCCTTTTTCACACGACGTGAATTGTACTATAGTACCTTGAGGGTCATTGTCATTATTGGTGATTCCTCTCGTGCCTGTTAACAACTTACATCATTGGCTGGTAATCAGGCGATGTCTTTCCATGTTCGACTCTAGAACATTTTTCACATGGATCGACTTGTACTCTGAGTGAATATTGAATGAGTTTTGAAGACCCCGGATCTAGTTTCATCCATCCGGGTTGCGATATATTCAGAAATATAAAGACATAAAATGTACATATTTGCCAAATAGATGGTCATCCAAATCAAAGGATGATGAGTCTGAATCATCAGTCTGCTACACAGACGATTGTCTGTCCTATGTACATGAAAATGAATTTATAAAGCTGAGCATGGGAATGCCTGCCTTATCTAGATCATGAAACATATTATGAAGATAATGTATTGTATTGTATCTTATTACAGGTCGCCTCCCAGCTCGAAAAAACTTCGGATCCTCATGATAAAGCATTTCACCCGATATCAAAATATTAACGACCTCATGCTTTAGGGGGCAACTGTTATAGACATTTTTGGGCACTGCACCCCAATGATAAATTTCCATAAAGTAAGGGCTCCTAAGTCCCTAAAAGTGTTGCTTCACTACCTAAAGGAACAAGGTCAGCTGATTACATCATCTCCCAGAAGTTCTCCACTAAAAAATGCTCAGAAATGGTCAAAACTGGACCATACTGAATACCCAGTGCAGAGGGTGCGATGCATATGACCTTCGTAGTGTAAATGGTGTGACATACTGAATGGCCCCTCTGTAGGCTGTGATGGGCGAGAATGGATAAATGCCAGAGACAGTTTGCGAGGTGGAAGATCATGGAATCTTCCAGAAGCTTCCCCTCTGACACTTGCCTCTCTGTTTTCGACCAGGGATGAGTAAGAGATCATCAGTCTCCAAGTGGAATCAAGAACTATCAGAGAGAGGACACTAATAAAGACCCTAGAAGATGACTCACCCCCTACAATCATCTATATGGATCCCTCATCACAGAGATCCAAAGGCTGGAATCTTGTATCTTGTAGAGAAGTGTTGTTGGTTTTTTGGTGAAACTTCATAGTGTTGGGTGATCTAAGCTTTGCTTGAGGAGAAGAAGGGATTTCTTGCTGGAGGATGATGCTGGGTCAGAACTATTGGTTGTAATCCTCTTGCTATTCTTGATATTAATAAATCCATTCAATTTTTCCTCCATATTCTTGTATGTTTGAATGTATATGCAATTGTATGGTTAATACATATCTGGTCCTGTGTTATTTATGAATATAGATCTTTGTTCTTCGATAGTAGTATGCTACTTTGATTCCACAAGTGCTCTTTGAAGCTGGCTAGACGAAGAAGAAGTGGCGAAGATCTATCAGGAAGGAGAGGAATCAAGTAAGGAGCCAAGCGCAAGACTAAGGTTGGTGTCCTTTGTTCCACTCCTATTTATTTTCATAAAGGAAAATGAAAGTAGTCTTTACTTGTTTGTTTCTAAGATAGTTACCAGTCTTAGTGGGAATAGTAGCTCCGAGTGGACATTATTCCCAGTAACAGTCATTCAACAACTTATTACCCTCAAGGTAATGGGTTGACTGAATCCTCAAAAAAAGAGTTTGGTAAACATAATTAAGAAGATACTGGAGGACAATAAGAAGGCATGGCATAACAAATTGATAAATGAGTTATGGGTTGATAGATTGACTACAAAGAAATCAATTGTCATGTCACCATACCAACTGGTTTATGGAATGGATGCAGTTTTCCCTTCCTCCGTGGGAGTGCTAATCATGAAGATTATTTAGGAAATACAAACTGAACCAAATGATATACAAATAAGGATAGAACGGACAATTCAATTGCAGTAGCCCATAGAAGAGGTATACAATAGAACAAAGGTTGTCCAGGAAAACATAAAGAATTTTTTTGACAAAAGAACCAAAGCTGATGATTTTGGCCTGGGATGAAATTTGCTAAAATGGGACTCAAGAAGAGAAGATAAAGGTAAGCATGATAAATTTTAAAATCTTTGGAAAGGTACACATATTATTTCTTCTTTCATAGGAAATAATGCATTTTTTCTCAAAGAGATGGATGGAACAGAGCTGCCAGGAGGTCCTTTCAATGGTAGTTTGATGAAGCATTACTTCTCATAAGCACACAAATTTCCCTCATTCCATTTTAAATATCACAATATTTTATGTTTTTTGATTGAATAACTCATTTGACAAAGGTTGAAGCCCACAGAGAAGGCCCTAATCCTGCTTTGATGAAGTTACTGCAAAAAGAAATTAGATTGAAGACAATGCAGATATTCATAACTCAAGGCTACTGATCTTATGTTCTTGACACTTCACACTGAGAAGTGCCATTCCTAGCTAGAGCCACTGTTAGGGTCCTATAATTTATAGGATTTCAAGGTGATAGAGTATCTCACATTTTTCATATTTCATATTGTTCATAGATTTCATATTGTTCATATATTTCATATTGTTCATAGATTTCAATATTCAATTGATTTCCAAAAAAAAGGAAAGGAAAAGAAAAGAGGGTATTTAAAAAAAAAAGGAAAATAAACAAAAGAGAAAAAATGAAAGAAAGAAAACCCCAAATATTTTTCAATTCATACAGTCTAAGCAAGATTGAACAAATTTCAATTTCTATTGATAGGGTACAAAACAAAGATCTGACAAATAGTTTGAGCTTGGAAAATCAGTAGCTAGGTAGAAATGAAATTGGTTCAACTATTCAATCTGAACCAATAGGAGTGATTAGTGATAGAGTAGGTTAGAAAAAAAAAAGAGAAAGTGAAAAAGGGTCTACAATTCTAAATGCACCCTACAAAAGAAAAAATGTTAGATTAGAAACCAAGGGTACATAGATTGAAAAAATAATAAAGAGGAAAAGGACATGAAAAATTCCTTCTAAATGTTTTAATTCATATTTCATGTATTTTTTTTCCTAATGCAGAAAAAAGAAATTAATAAAGGATATGTGTCTAATAATATACTCCTAACTTTATTTCATACTCCACCCCCATTCCATTTCTTTTCACAATCCCCACTACTGACGTGCCCATCACATCAGTGATTATCCACCTGTCATCTTCCCGTCAAATCCTCGCACTCAATGATCGATCCAATGGCCTATAAACGTTTTCAGCCCCCCCACCCTCTGAACGTTAATGCCGGGGGGAGGGGGTATGAAATCAATGGTTTGCCTCTGCCTACAAGTCACACTCACATAACATCGCACCCCCCCATCGATTCCGCTTACCACATAGAGGTCCCTCAGAAAAGTGGTTTCCACTCTCAATCAAACCACCCATCTATCATGACCATGCACCACTCCCATCGCTCCATGACACCACTCCTTCCCATCCATGTATCACCTCTATTCTCACAATATACCAGTTTCACATTCAATTCATTAATTGTTAGCCAGTGGACCCGTGGCACTTCATGGCACTTCAATGGGAACTTTGTAAAATTTACAAATACATCATCTCTCACCCATTTGCAGAGTTTCGATATGTCCTCTTTGCTTACAGTTGAAGTGAAAATTTTTTGAGACATAAACAACGAAGCAGTTACCGTAGTGTATTATCAACATAGTAGCAGAAAGCTACAATTGTTTGTGTTTGGCTGGCATCCCCCTTCTTGAATCCAATTTTCTATTCATTCCCTTTTTGTTTTCCTTCTCTGAGTTCCCTCTTCTTCTCATTCCTTTTCCTAATTGTAGTTCACCTACAAATCCTAAAGATAAGCCGGGTTTAAAATATCCAAAATATAGCCATTCCACTTAGGAAGAGAGAACACGAGTTGTTCAATCCAATGGTGCACCCACTAGTGGACTTGGACCATATTTCACTTTTATATAGAGACTTCAAGATACATGAAACAATGTCATAATTTGATCTCTTCGACATCTACCATTGGTGGGAGGACAAATTCATCAATGAAATGGATGATACAGGACTCTGGGATACAAATTTTCCTTTCTACATTTTTCCCAAAACCCATACTGCCCAGAATTGATCAGAAAATGCTAGTCCTGTTATACTCCACAACAAAGAGTAGTAGTATCCCCTGCAAGAGAAATATTTTTCACTATTGATGCTAAATCCATAATGCAGATAATGCAAGCTCCTATCATTGAAGGAAGCACTCCTTTTTCCAAAGAAATCCTCAGTGAAATGTACCAAAAGTTATACTTTCTTAAAAGAGCTAAATCCCTATAACTATTCATGACTGAAGAGACCCCACTCCCTAGAAAAATATCCTCCATATCCATCCTCTGCTTCCCCTAATAGAACCAGGCATATAGTCACTGTGCTTCCATATCTTCTAGGGTGTTATTCATATCAGTGGCTTGATGAGGCCATAATAGGTTTCCCATCCATATTGTCATTAGAATCAAAGCCCACTATCTTGTTTAATTTTAGTCAATTCCTGGGAGATTGCATTCATGAACCATTCATAAATTTTACTACAAAAGAATCGTTTTAGTATGAATCTTCAGTACGAGTTTATATGTTTTTTATTTTCAGGTAGATAGGTTTCAATTTGTGATGAGCAAGCTAAACGAAGAAGGTGAAACTCAGTCTGTCATCTTCTGGACAACCTTGGTAATGAAGGATCAAAGGGACTTCACATAAAAACCATTCATAGAGATTTGTTTCCATACAAATATGAGCCTCCTTAGTTGTACAACAGATCCCATAATCAATGAAGAAATCAAAAGAATTATGCATCTAATCGACCAAGCTAGAACATGAGATTGGTATTTGTACCAAAATTACACATAATTAAGGATAGATGGATGTGCATTGGCCCCTTACAAGTTACCAACGTTCCTCCCCATGAGGATATTTTCACTAGAGTATATCAGGCAGATGATCAATGCATATGAAGTACATTTTGTAGGAGCAAAGAAGAAATCTCAATTTAGGATCAAATCCCAGATTGGTCCTTTTATTTGTAGCAATGGGGTAGCAGGTGAGGAGGTTGATAAGAAGTTGAAATAAATGAAGTTAACCCACAGGTTCACATGGTCCTATGACCCATGGTGTATCATCTCCAAGAAAAGGGTGGAAAACAAATCAACACCTTATATTCATACTCACAGGCTTGAAATAGAAAAATTCATGAACCAGACAGACTGGATGCAGTGTAGAACTAATAACAAAATCCATGGAGAGCATGAACCTTCAAACAAAAGAAATCAAGAGATTCGAAACTCAAGTCAAAATTTTGCAGGACCAGATTAAAAGAGCTAAGACTACACATTCAGTAGAAATGCAAAGGGCAAGAAGATTAATTGAAAAATTGCATAAATCTGAAAAGAAGTCATCAATTGGTAACACTTTGGGAAGGGTAAAGTAAATCATCTGGAACAATATCATTAATGGTATGAATGAGATTTGGACCAACATCCAAAATCATATTTGAGAAGAAGGAGCTAGTTGAAAAAGCTAAAGAGGATATTTCAACCACTAACCTAGAGTTGGGAGACATGCCAACAACAATCAACAGAATTATCAAATTTCTAAATTCAAAGAACAAGAATGAGCTAGAAGAGCTGGGAGTAGCAGAGAGAACAGAAACTATCCTACAGGTGAAGAAGGTATTGACAAAAAAGAACTTGACTGTACAACTTGAGGAGAAATGCTAGAATTTGGAGCTGACAGTAAATAGATTTTTCAACAGAATTGAACCTTTGACACAAAAAAGGTCTCCCTTCTCTATTTTTCATTAATGATAAAATTATGACTAGAGAAGATTATTTCAAAAGGCTAAAATACATCGCAAAGGATGTTCTCAATCTCTCCAATATCAGAGGCAGCATGATAGGAAAAGCAATGTTCGATGCTATCAGCAATCCAATTTTCATTGAACATGAAATGAAACACGTTTTCAGAGTGAAGACCACTTTTACGCGGTACACAGAAACAAATGAGATATACTGCAGGTTAATTAAGGTTAAAATCGCAGATGAACAAGAATAGAGTGAACTGTGCGACTACTAGGAGGAACAAGACAAGAAAGATTGAAGAGTCATGTTGGCTTGATGGGCCCTGATCCAGGTTCAACGTTAATTAGCCAAACAAATGCCTACACTACTGGCCCTTTTGGCATTAGCCCATGGATCGTGGACTGAAGTATCACTGGAAGCAGTATGTGGGGATGCTAGAACCAAGTTTTAGCACCCTCAGATGGTTGGGATGTCATTTTATTCCTTCTATTCCTGCCTTCGCATAGGTCATTTTCTTCTAGGGCTCTGTCTACCTACCCCCTTATTCCTCCCTTCGATACCTCTAAGAAAGGGTATGACTGACCTTCACGCAGGCCTAACCCTTGATTTAGATACTTTCACACTGCTAAGGTAGCCTATTGCTCAGATTGTGAAGTTATCTTAAGAATCTTACATGTCTTATTAATTACTCAGAGTTTGCACACGTAATCAGATATTCTTATTTATGTCTAGTTATCCAACATAATTACATTCAGTCACACACCATATAAGCATTATAAAGGAAATTCATACATAAAATGAAAAGATGCATTAATCAGAACAAAGAAATAGAAATTGCATAATACTTATGTTTATTGATATCTTCAAGAAATTACAGACTCTATTCGCCTCGTGCACACAGCTTTAGGGGTCTACGCACTTAACTGTAGAATTGTACCCTAGGCCTTTGCACACTCATTTGCAGAGCCTCTACATACACTACGACTTGAAACTTAGTCTTCTTACTTTAGAGCTATGACTCTCTTACACGATATTACATTGATGTCTCTAAAACTACATAGAGCTTAGCTCTATTTATACAATCCCATGGTCTATGGACCATGGGTGGATCTTTTACAGTTGAATTTACTTTACAGAACTAAGGGCAGACAACCCTTTATGACTTATGAGAGCTTCGCACTCCATGATCACAAAATGTGGAGTCCTTACTACAAAATTTGTCCAAAACATGGGATTTTAGCCCTAAAACTGTCCTTGGGGGATCCCACTCCCAATAGGCTCCCAACAAAAACATCGTGACTCACCCTCAAGTCACTTAGTAGGCACAGAGATATTTATTCGAATCCCTTCCAGCTTGACTTGTATGACCCCAACCTCATCCATGCACTGTGTGGCCGCTTGCTTCGTGTCTTCCACTATCTTCTCAGTCACTGCTTTTGTGTTGTTGGCTGAAAGCTTTTGTTGTCTTACTTGTAGAGTTGCAAGCTCCCCTTCGATAGATCCTGTCACTGTGTAAGCCTCATCCAGCCAGGGCTTCATTCTTGCCTTTAGGACTGCTTCCTTGTGCAGTGTTGCATCCACCTATTCCTTTAGCTGCTTAGCCTCTTGTAGCTTGGCTAGTATTTGTGTCAGTGTGATGGTTCACACTGTGCCCTTAACCTCATCATAGTGTTAACACCCAGGTTGTTCCCTTTGACTCCCAAGGGAATACGGCTGGGGAAACCACTAACCAATCTTTGGATTACAGCTTCTAGCCCAACTGTAATCAGAGAGGGCTCTCTCTTTAAGGTTTGTCTCTATTCTGTGGAGATTTTAGGCTAGTTATGAAGTAAGGGTTTTGGTTTATGTTTGGTTGAAAGGATGTCTTTCTGTACCTAAAGTGGAAATTTGCAGATAATGTTAGTCCATTGGGCAATGGAGTCTGTGGCTACTGGTTTTTTGAAATCTTGAGGTGAGCAGCTGAAATTACAGGGCCATTTGAATACTTCATAAAACAAACTTGAAATTATGATGGTGAAATGCAAATAACCAGTGAAAAGCAATTAAGAATTTTCCACTAAGCTGGGGTGTGGGAAGGAGATATATTCCTCAGGAGCAAACTTGAATTCCTGAAACAATAATCACTGTGAGAGATATAGTGTGAAAGGGTAGCAATTAAGAATCACACCTTTATTACTATAACTGAAGAAAACATTTATAATAGCTTAGATTGAGTTCAGGGTAATCTGTGATTAAATCCTGGAACTATTCTTTTTCCTTGCCATTAACTGTAAAGCATAGATGCATGAAAGAGATATGAAAAGATAACAAAACACATAACGAAGAGGTTTTAGGGAAAACTTATTGTGCCACGAAGTACGTAGGAATCCTGTAACATTAAGTTAAACACCACAATGCATCAAACAACACAAAGCTTTGGAAATTCCATCGGCTTTTGTATTACTTCTCTGAGAATTTACAATAAAAGAACTCTAGAAGAGACATCAACAACAACCAACCCCTGCAAACTCATGCGAGGGGGAATATATAGAAATGTTTCATACAAAATATCTCAGGCATTGAGTCATCTGTGAAATAACTATCTTTACCAACTCGTACAGGAAATAGCAGATAAGAAGTTATTGCAGCTTTGAATACAACATGAATGCTCTTTAATTCTGCCAGAAGATTTTGACCTTTGGAGGTCATTAAGTCGGTTGAACACTTTGTTATAACTGATGAATGACGTGTCTTTGCAGCTCTACCCTCCTGTAGCTTTTCGACCCTGTCACCTGTGACTCTCAATGCTACTGTGGTGGCCGAATAGTTTCGCTGAGTTGGCTCAGCCTCTTTTTCTCCATACATGCTGATATATCAAAATTTTCCTGTGCATGGAAACTTACATATTTCAATGGAAAAAACTTGATTACAGGCTCTGATTTGACAGTATTAATTGTATCAATCCAGTCCAGACTTCCTGTGTGGGCAATTGATGTCTTAAAATTGCCTCTATAGTCTCATCTGCCTCTGTATATTTATAGAAATTCGGAGGCACATCAAACAAGTGATTGATTTCATTCATGATAAAAAATAATTTCTCTACCCTGTTGTAGAGATTCTGTCCTGATGCTGGCACTGATTCTCCTGAAGTGCTGGCCTTTTCTGCAATCTGATTTGTAGCAAAGGTGTTGACCCTCTTGGCATAATTTTCATGGGAAAGTAGTCTTCCTGCATTGCCCATTAAGTTAGGAAGACATCTGTTCTGCAATGCTGTAAATTTGTCCATGAATTTATTTATTTCTGTCTACATATCCTAGCTTCTTCTCTCTAATGTATGTACCAGGGTTCTTAGTGTCAGGACCCTTTTGACTATCGAAATGGTCTTAGTTATGTTGGTAATTCCCATTGTGGCCAACTGAGAACTTGTTCTGTGATTAAGCACATTGATCATTCTGGTGGCAGCCTCAGGCATATTGCCTAGAGATGCCCTTGCTCTTTGGATTTCCCTATGTGCTTTTCCAATGAGCCCCATCTTGCTCAGAAATAGCCTCAATATATTGCCCTGCCAGTAATGGATGGCCAATATTGGCCCATAGGATTCTCTTGAGCTCAGCTGTTACTTTATCAAGTGTGAGCTCTTTCTCCAGCTCATTTATCCTCCTTTTGAGAGCCTTTATCTCTCTTTCTTTCTCAGCTACATTTTGCTTGGATTTATCATATCTTTAATTGAGCTTAGCCAAAGTCTCTTTGGCTTGATTCAACTTTGTCATTTGGGCCTCCAAGACTTGAATTTCATTCTTGAGTTTCTGCATGTCAAGACTTTGAGCCTGCTCTGTTGTTGGTACTGAGGTAGAGGGTGTTGTTTGCTCTGTCTACTGAATGGGAGGGGCAGTGGTTTGAGGAGCTTCTTCTAGATTGATTGTTTCTGGAGGGGGCTGAGAAGTTTGGCCTGCCTCTTTCTGTTGCAACGCTGCCTGCAATGCAGCCTCTGATTCTCCCAACTTTTCTTGTGTTTGGATCAGCTATTTATATAGTGACACCAGCATAGTTGCTGCATCCTTGTCATGTCTCAACTGGGAAATTTCTTTAGTTTGGGGATGAAGAGTTGTTGGGATCTTGATCATCTTCCTTAATGATGCCATGTCTGCATCCCTTAGTTTCAACAGTTCGTGCACAACTTTGACATCCTTGGGATCATACCCAAGCTCTATTATGATGTCCTCCAAAGCTTTGATTCTATTGTCCTTTGCTTGAGAGGATGCTCTCTCCAACTCAAGTTGGGCAGTTGTATTATTTAGGCTATTTTCTAGCCTGTAATTCACCAATGTTTTATCTACCAAGGAGGCATATACCATCTCACCCGTTTGCTTATGTAATTCTATCTGATCCATCTGGTGGATGTCCTTGGCAAGGACCTCAAGGTTGATCCTGATGTAGTCTGCAGCTGACTATGGCTGCATCACGGCTGGCATGAAATGGCTCATAATCATCTTGCCCTCCTGGACATCATAGGCAGACATAAGTCTTTACTGGTTGGTGGGAGCCATTTTCAACAGATGATTATATAATTGTATCCTTATGGGCTCATTCTTCTTCTTTATGTCCATGAACTACTGCTTGATGCTCAGTTCACTTCCTCTTTGTTGGCTTGAGGAGCTAACTTCTCCTTCTTCTGTCCTCTCTTGTTCCTGCTGGAAGGAACTTGCAGAGGCCTCCATGCTAGGTGGGCCCATGCCCAAAGATTGCCCTATTGGCATTTGTTCCTCTGAAAAAGGATTCATTCTATGCCTCTTTTCCCCTTGAGTTGTTGATGTTGTGAGGGGAGTCTCTTTGTCCCTTTTCCTGCTTATGTCCTCCTTTTGTGGGGTTTGAAGGACTGAAGCTTCAGCTCTTGTTTCTTGCCTAGGAGGCAAAATTTGTGGTGGCTGCTGCTCAGTGACAATTGGGGCCTCTGCTGTGTGCCCTTCTTGCACTGGCTGTTCCTTTTCTTGTTGATGTACCTATTGTTATTGCTGTACTTCCTGCTGTTGTACCTCTTCCTGAAGTGGCTCCTCTAGCTCCATTTCTTTCTCCTTGCCTTTGCTAGAGGTTTGATCTGTAGCTTTGACTGCCTTCTGATGTGCTGTGGAGGATGAGGCAGCTGCTCCCACTTGAGTGTTTGTAAGAGCAAATACCTGTGCAGAAAGATCTAAGTCAGCCATCTTTAGGAGATTTCTTCATGCTCTTTCATTTAATTCTTCTTGTGTGACAGGTTCCTCTAAGGTGCCTCTCTTCCATTTTATTTTATTTTCATATTTTTCTATGTGAGGCAACCTCACATGGTCATAACTGGACAGCCTATACTTGACCCTTCTTAAGGTTATGAAGTGGTTGGGGTCATAAGGTTTCCAGAGGAAACTGGTCTTTAGGCCAAGGCCTTATACCATTCTGTGAGCCTCTTGCCAGCCTTCCTCCCTTTTGTTATAAATAAAGTGGCCCAATTGGTTTCTTACCTTTAGCTGCGCTTTCTTGCCTTTGCCTAAAAAATTCTTCACATCAGCATTCCCAAACTGCCTGAAGTATTCAAGGGAAAACAACATCATAGGCACATATTTGGGTAGTCTGTATGGGCGAAACTCACAGCCGTATATTCTAATAACGGTGTGATTTTGGTAAAAATACCAATCCCCAATGCTGTATACCTTGGACAACTGAAGGATCCTCTGCATCTCCTCGGTTAGTCTTGGAGGAGGTGAGCTCAGGAGCAGAGACATGGCTGGGTGGATAAAAAGGTCTATAAACTCACAGTAAGTGTATGGAGAATAGGCTGTGCAGTGAATAGCTGAGGTCCAATACACTACTGACCTTGGATTTCCTTGTGCATCCACTCTTTTCATAGCAAAAGAAAATTTCTCATGTTGATAGTATAAAATCAAGTGGTAGATGTAGGAGGAGTCTCTGAACACCCTTTCCCTTGATAGGTTCATCAATTTCTCATGCATTTTGTCTGATATATAGGTGGCATAGTCATAGCAGATTGGAGTTTTGCCAGGGGAAAACATGAGCATCATCACCAACACAGTTTCATCAACATACTCAATTGAGTTATAACCCAAAATGGGACTGATCATATCTGCAAGGTCCCTGCCCAATTTGTTGAGGTAAACATGAGAAATGGGAGGGTACTGCACAGTATCAGAATTAATATATAGTTGGTTCAGCTTGGTGATCTGAGCATCTATCATCTTAGCTCCTTGCTTTATCAGATCAATCAAAGATAAAGGAACCAATTTCTTCTCAGTTTTGAATTGCAGCATCTCTCTGATGGCCTCAGGGGTAATATAGAAAACAACTGAGCCTGAAGGGTCAAGCACAACCCTCTGAGTGGCATCATAACCATCAGCACACAGGTGAATTAGGTCAGGAAATGGATTGACCTGAGGAAGCTTGAAGATTGGGAGGAAGGAATCCCAAATGCCCAATACATCTGTTCCAGTGTCATGTTTAACCTTTAATTCATTTAAAAGGTGGATGTGGAACTTGCTGCGCATTAGAAATTCCTCTGAGATTTGATAATCCAAATCTTCTAATGCCTTCCACTCCAGTTCTCTCTGAGGGGCATTTAAAGGGGCAACATTGAGGGCCACAGGTGCTACTGGTGTATGCATGGTTACTTTAAAACTCTGCTTATATGTAAATTAGTGTTACTGTGCACAGTAACAGAAAAGAGTGTTTCTTGAAAGGAGAGGTTATTTATTGAGAAATAGAGGACAAAGGGGTCAATTGCAGCAATTGAAATACTGCAGGAAGCACTAAAAGGGCAAATACTTGTCCTTAACAGACTTTTTTCACAGCAATTTGGTGTAGTTCGGGTTCCCTGTTCACGATTGCGCGAACAGAATGCAGGTTTTACGAAAGCTTTGGTAAACAAGGCTTAGCCGGTGAATTTCGACCTTATAACTTCAAATGGGAACTAGGCACAGGGGATTTGCCGATCAATTATATGTTTTTCTGTGTTTTAAGTCAATTTAGGCAATTTTCAGACAAAACCAGGCGCAGAGAGGATTTACAGGGATAAATACCTGGTATACTAACGGTCCTGGTCACAAATGCTGGTGGATTGGCGCGCCGATGGCTTCCAGGTCGAATTCAGTAGGTTGGCATGAGTTTGGACGTAAAATGCATGCAGAAGACACAACAGTCGTTTTTGCAAAAAGTGCAAAAAAATGCGAAATTTTGGCCAAAATATGGATTTTTGGAACATTGGCGCCCTTTTTTGGATGACGTCAGCATGATGTCATTGGGTGGGGCCAAGGTCGGATGACGTCAGCATGATGTCATTAGGTGACGTGGCGGCTTAAGAGTGGTCCACGGGGACGATGAGATGGAAAACAGGTGGAGCAATGACGGACGAGGGCGCTAAGACGGCGATGACGTAGCAGTGATGCTGGCAA
This sequence comes from Pinus taeda, assembly GCA_000404065.3. Lineage (NCBI taxonomy): Eukaryota > Viridiplantae > Streptophyta > Pinopsida > Pinales > Pinaceae > Pinus > Pinus taeda. Next base: position 19,054 of record APFE031542698.1, read on the forward strand.
GGCGGGTTGGCGGAAACCGGAAACCGTAGGCGGTATGATATCGCACCGCCTTCCATACGGAAGCAGAATTGTCAGAGGGGGCTCTGATACTCTGTGGGGGTGACGCGTGGCGAAGGCCTGACGTCACCCTCTGATAGATATCGGAAGCTAATTTATGGACGTCGGGGCCGGTCCGATATGCATGTGGGTCGTTGGATGAAAGGCGCCCGATCGGACAGTTGACGGGCCAATGACTTGTCCGGACAATACAGCGTCGGGCGGGCAATAAAATTTTTATTTTTTATGAAATTCGTGCCCGGCGGGACTTTGGAATATTGTTGGATTTGCATGGTTTTTCAATGTATTTCTTTATAAAATCGCGCATAGCTCCAAGACTTTGGATAAGTCGGAAAAAGTGGGTTTTTCATGTAATTTTCCATTTGAGCGGGTTAAGGGTGAAAATGGGTCTTTTGCAAGGTTTTTAGGCAAATGAAGGGTTGAATAGGTTAAATGATTTTTGAAGGAGGAAAAGCGGTAAGGCTTGGGGTTCTTAAACTGACCAGATGTCAATTTGATTCCCTAGTAGTGAACATATGGCTATACTGCCAAGGGGGGGGAATATTTATAGAATGCTTGGGGTTTATACACCATAGTGTTATAATAGTAGGGAAAGGGTGACATAGGGAATTTAGATAATAGAAGTTAGGGGTTAATATGGAGGGAAAAGGTGAATGAGGAGTGATATCACTAAGTTTATTTGAAAACCACTTAGCTTAGGGAGTAGATCAAAATGAAAAGAATTTTAGACAAGAAATGTGGCTCTTAAAGGAAACCAGAACCAACATGAAACCTTGATTTCTTTCATAAACATAACTGGTGTAGGGATGTTAGTAATGAGTGTAAAACAGGGAAAAAAGGAAGTTAGACATGCTCCATTGTGTTGTTTTCCTTATCTTGACCAGCAAGATTCAGTTAAAAGGAATACCACTTCTGCAACCCCATCTACCTACCCATCTACTTGCCTAGAATTTTTTGTTTCTTCTTGGAGGGTGCACTTGGACTTGCAGAGCCTTATGTGCCTTTTCTTTTGCATTGGATTTTTCTTTTGATTGCCTATTTAGCACTACCCTTATTGCTTCCAAGGCCCCAGATTAAGTAGTTGGAAACCTTAGTTTCTCTGCCTAACGATCGGTCTGCCAATATTAAACAATTTGGACAGACTTCTTTCTCTATTCTACAATCAGAAAATTGAAACATGGCATGATCCAGATTAGACTGTTGGACCATCCATCAAAATTTAGTAAACATGAAGCTATGTACACACCTTGTCTTCTCTTGGAAATATGGGATCTTTGTATCAGCAAAGCAGAGCATATTTGGCATTTGAATTTGCCAATCATGAAATATGAAACCTATTGGTATAGGTATCCAACAGTGGCTCCACATGGGGATGGTTTTTCTTCTTGAAAGACCAAGAACAGCAGGTCAGAATGCCTTGGCCCTTTGACTACTCTTTCAAAACTTGGAGTTTTTCTTCCTTGAAACCTCAAAATTGTAAACTGTCATATTTATAGAACTTGCTGAACTACAGCCTTTTCCTGCTTCTGCAAGATCCTTGAAACTAAGTTATTCACATGCTTAAAGAGAACACTATACACAGTAAGTTATGTACAAGGGAGCAGCCATGCTATATTCATGGAAGGTAGTCAAAATAGTGCTTCAACATCCTGCCATTCACAGGACCTTCATTCAAATTAGTTTCATCAAGATTCTTAAGAAAGTAAGTGTTTTTTCCTTGTACTGCTTGGATGATAAATGGTCCTCTCCAAAGGGAATCAAATTTTCCATGTTTTCCTTTATCTTCCCTTCTTGAATCCCACTTGAGAACTTTGTCACCCATGTTGAAATCTTCAGCCTTAGTCCTTCTGTCAAAAGCTTTCTTCAGCTTCTCTTGTAAGATCTGAACTCTGTTATAAACTTGGTCTCTAGTTTGCTGTAAACATATAATTTGATTCACCCTCGTTTGCATATCATTGGGCTCAACTTGACTTTCTTGAAGTAGTTTCATAACAGGGATCCCTAGTGATGAAGGAAATTTGGCTTCTAATCCATAAACTAACTCATATGGGCTGACCCCAATTGATCTCTTGGTTGTTAGTCTATCTGCCCATAAGGCACTCACAAGTTTCTTATGCCAATTCTTTTTGTTTTCTTCCAATACCTTCTTTATGATGTTTACAAGGCTTTTATTTGATGATTCAGCAAGGCCATTTCCTTGGGGATAGTATGCAGTGGAATGGCCCAAAATAATGTGGAATTTGTGGCAGAAGTTTACCATCTTCTTAGATCTAAAAGCAGCAGCATTGTCTGTTATTATCTTATCAGGACATCCAAATCTAGCAAGGATATTGGCCTCAAGAAACTGAATGATAGTGGAGTCATTTGCTTGTCTACATGGGATTGCCTCAATCCATTTAGTGAAGTAGTTTGTAGCTATTAGAATCCATCTATGTTGGCCTGAAGATGAGGGATGAATTTCTCCAATGAAATCCAAGCCCCATTGCTGAAATGGTCTCTCTGTTGCAATAGGCCTCAAAGGAAGTGGAAGTAACTTTCTCTTTCCCTCAAACACTTGACATTTATGACATGAAGTGGTAAATTTCTTGATATCAGAGAAAACAATGGGCCAATAGTAACCAGCTCTCAGTATCTTATCCACAGTGGACTTCCAATACAAATCTCCACCACAATTACCTGCATGAAATTCTTCCATGATTTTGTTAGTCTCATTTTCAATCAAACAGTTTAATAAGATACCCTCATGGTTTTTCCAAAGCAGACTGCCATCCATAACACAAAATTTTGAAGCTTTCATTTGTAGGAACCTACATTTAGTTATGGACAGCCCTGGGAGAGCACACAGGTTTTGTAACACATAACAGATATCAGAATACTAGGGGGATTGTTCAAAGGCTACATTGATCTTTGGAGTCGCCAGCTCCGGTTCACTGTCCAGTTGGTTGATGTCCAAGGCTTGGAATTTGTTTCAGACATTAATCTGGCCAAACCCTGCCCTTTTATCAGTTTTTGTAGGTTTTATTTCAATATCAAATTCTAAAATGTTGGCAATCCATTTTCCTCTTCCGCCCTCTAAGTTTTCTTGAGTAAGTATGTCTTTAACAATTGGGCTTGGTACATATGCTATAACATGGGAGTATAGGATGTAGATCCTAAATTCTTTAATAGCTTTGACCAAAGCATATGCTTGCTTTTCCATGATCTGGTACTTCAGGGGTGCATCTCTAGGAGCTCTACTAAAGAAAGAAATGGGTTTCTCATTTCCTTGGTCATCTTTCTGTAATAAAACAACAACAATTGTGTGTTGGGAAGCAAAGGAAAATATGATAAATTCCCTATCAAATTGAGGGTTGGTTAAGACTGGGGTTTGAGTGAGGGCTAATTTGATACCTTCAAAAGCTTGATTTGCTTCTACCGTCCATTTTACTTTTGAATCCTTTTTAAGCATGTTATTGAGTAATCTGCTTAGTTCGGCCAAATTTGGGATGAATCTTCTTAGGAAGTTGATTTTACCTAGAAAGGCTTGTAATTCCTTTATATTTCTTGGATGAGGCATTTGTAAGATGGCCTGGATTCTATCTAGGTCAATCCTAATGCCATCTTTGGAAATGATGTGACCCAACAGTTTACCTTCCTCCAAACCAAACAGGGAATTCTTAGGATTTAAGGAAATTCCATATTTCCTACAAGTTATGAATATCTGCCTTAGATGTTTCAAATGTTCTTGGTCAGATTTGGAGAAAGGTGTGAGGTCATCTAAATAAATGACCAAAAAGTCACGAATCTCTTTGGGAAAAGTAATATCCATTGCTCTTTGGAATGTAACCCCTGCATTCTCCAGCCCAAAAGGCATTTTAACATATTTGAAGGTTCCTCATGGGGTTGTGAATGTTGTTTTGTCCTGATCATCAGGATGAACTAAGATCTGGTTGAAGCCTCAGAATCCATCAAGTAAAGAAATTCTTGAGGCCCCCACTACTCTCTACAAGATGTGATCTATCTTAGGTAAGGGGTAATTATCTTTCAAGGACACTTGATTCAGGTTCCTTAGATCAACACAGAGCCTTATTTCACCAGTTTTCTTTCTTGTAGGGACTAAGTTTGAAATCCAATCAGAGAATCTGATTACTGCTATAATGCCTACCTTAAACATTTTTTGTACCTCTTATTCCATTGCTGGGAGGAGCATAGGATTGATTCTCCTTAATTTTTGCTTAAAGGGTTTTTGATCTGGCTTGAGCGGGATAGTGTGTTGTATTACAGAGGTGTCATAGGATTTTAAATCCTCATAACCCCATGCAAAGACATCCTGGAACTCTTTGAAAAGGTCAATGTATTTAGGCTTTTGGTCAGGGGGTAATGCAGCAGACAGTTTTATGATTTTGGCTTGTTTAATAGTCCCAATGTTACACTCTTATATGGCAGTGTTGAGGGGCTGCAATTTTTTGTTTGCTGGGAACATCATTGGAGTCGAAAATGTCTTCTAAAGGAGCTAAGCCTGTTGGAAGAAAATTTTCCTTCAATTGTATAACTTCAGCTTCATCATCAGCTGTCTCCTCACAACTAATTTGTTGGATATCTTGTATGTTGTCTTTGTTGAAGATTGTAGGATGTAGCATTTGATTAGCTGTTTTGGGTGATATTGCTTTGTTATTGTGTTTACTCTGTATTTGTGATTGACTTGCTCTTTCAAGTATTTGTGATTGACTTGCTCTTCAGTGTCAATGTTTAGACCTGAAAATTCTTGCTGTAAAGTCAAGAAATTCTTTATTTGTGTATCATCATCAAACACCTGCCAATCCCTGACATTGTTTGGGACAGATGGTATGTGTTTTATCTCGGATATAAAACAATGGTGGGGCTCGAAAGGTAGCTTACAGGTACATGCAAATGTGGCCAAACTATGAGCATGAAGATTATGGGCTATAAGAATTTTGGCAATCTGAAATTCAGTCAAGGAATTTAGTAATTCAGCAGCAGCAGACCTATAAGACCTCAGTCTTTTGTCATTGGTGACAAAATTACCCTTTACTTGTTGGATAACTAGGTCTGAGTCTCCTAGGATTGAAACTTTTATGGCTTGTAGGGATTTTACTAACTTGAGGCCTAGTAAGAGAGCTTCATATTCAGCCATATTGTTAGTGCACCTGAGGTTTAGTCTATACGCTCGGCCCTCTGCATGGCTGTTTTGTTTATTGTGTATCCAAACTCCAGCTCCTGCCCCTAACTTGTTGACTGACCCATCAAATTCGAGGAACCATAGGATCTCTTGTTCTAGGGGAGACTTAATAACTTCTCTGTGGTCTGGGATTGTGAGTTGAAGTTCTCGTTCTTCATTTAGTTTGTCTTTTAGAACAGTCTTATCACTTGATTGGATCAGCTTTACTTCTAGAGCTGCAGCTTGTTCATTAAAGTCCTGATCTTGTTTGAGTGTCTTGGTTTCATCATCATTTGTAAGACATGAATTATCATTAAAGAGAATATATGAATCTATATCAGAATGGACAACATATATGGGGAAGTTTTGGGGCGTTTCTTCACTGTTGACCATGTATTTCATGAGTGACTCTCTATATAGCCTCTTGGGTTGATCGAAGACTGTGATTGTGGCATATGAAATGTCTAATTGTAGGGACCCTTGAAGTTTAGCCCCCCATGATCTTGACAATAACATTCCATATTTGGGTGGAATATCAGCAATGACAACATCCATTAAGATTGTTTTATTTGGATATTGGACAAGGGATACACACAAGTCTTTTATCAAGCCTAAACACTTAACTTGGCTGGAATCAAATGAGAATAGGTCCTTATATGGTCTAGTAATGTCTAGATTCAGCCTTTCCATGACTGATTTTGGCATCAGGTTGTGAGAGGCACCTGAGTCAAACATTGCATTGTGTAGTATCTTATCATGGATATGCAAACTAACGTAAAAAGGTAGGATCCCTGTGCCTACTATTTTTCCATCAACCTCTGGACCGAACAGCAATTCTGGGGTATCATCCAACACATTGACATTGTCTTTGTTTCGAGTGAGTTGGAGGGACTTCTTAATCTGTTGTTTGTAAATGTCACGCTTGGCTAGTTCTGCAAGAGGGATGTCTACTTTCAGTTTGCCAATTTCAGCTTCTAAGTCAAAGGGTTTTTCAGATTGAACCTTAGTGTTGTGGGTGACCACCTTTTCTTTGTTTAGTAAGTTTTCTTCTTGATCCTTGTCTTGATCTTGGGGCTTGTTTTTTTCATTCATCTCTTGAGGAATTTTACTTGGATTAGGCTGCAAAGATGATGCAGCTAGTGGTTGCTGTGTTGAGGGAAGTTTTTTAGTAACTTCTTCAACGGTTATCTCCTTTGTAAGTGAATCAGTTGTGTTAATTGGTTCTGTGACTATGGCCCTCTTAGGCTGCAGTCTGTCCTTTGTTTTTTCAGGCTGTGTTATGTTTACAGTTCTACTTCTTAGTTTGTATTGTTTATGAACTTCATAAACAACTGTGTCATAGCCTAGTTTGAAGTCAAAAGACTCACCTGACTTGGTTTGGAATTGTTCAATGTCATCATCTTTATGATATTCTTGACTTAGGAAAACTTGGTGCTAATCATTAAGGCCCATTAGGTTGATGTGGGTGTCATCCACTTGCTCACCTGAAGTGGATGTTTCAGCATAGTTTTCCTGGAACGGAGGTCTTATCTCTGGATCAGAATTAGCCTTGCCAACGTTTGGGTTTTGATTTCTCCTGAAATTTGGATTCCTGTTAGGGTTGTTTTGCAGTGCTTCCCATGATGCTTTTCTCTCAACCGATTCCACTCTGTCACCCAATCTCTTCATACCATTAAGTATTGCATCAAGTTTTTTATCAAAGGCTGAGGGTTCTTCTTTGTATATGTTTCTCTTTTCCAATCTTGCCCTGTTTCTTTTAGCAATCAG
>APFE031542698.1:30446-51903 GCA_000404065.3 Pinus taeda
AATGTTTTATCTGCCAAGGAGGCATACACCATCTCACCCGTTTGCTTGTGTAATTCAATCTGATCCATCGGGTGGATGTCCTTGGCAAGGACCTCAAGGTTGGTCCTGATGTAGTCTGCAGCTATCTGTGGCTGCTACACGGCTGGCATGAAGTGGCTCATAATCATCTTGCCCTCATGGACGTCATAGGCAGACATAAGTCTTTGCTGGTTGGTGGGAGCCATTTTCAACAGATGATTATATAATTGTATCCTTATGGGCTCATTCCTCTTCTTTATGTCCATGAACTGCTGCTTGATGCTCTGTTCACCTCCTCTTTGTTGGCTTGAGGAGATAACTTCTCCTCCTACTGTCCTCTCTTGTTCCTGCTGGAAGGAACTTGCAAAGGCCTCCATGCTAGGTGGGCCCATGCCGAAAGATTGCGCTATTGGCATTTCTTCCTCTGAAAAAGGATTTTATATTTGCCTCTTTTCCCCTTGAGTTGTTGATGTTGTGAGGGGAGTCTCTCTGTCCCTTTTGCTGCTTATGTCCTCCTTTTGAGGGGTTTGAAGGACTGAAGCTTCACCTCTTGTTTCCTGCCTAGGAGGCACAATTTGTGGTGGTTGTTGCTCAGTGACCATTGGGGCCTCTGCTATTTGCTCTTCCTGCACTGGCTGTTCCTTTTCTGGCTATTGTACCCGTTGTTGTTGTTGTGCTCCCTGCTGTTGTACCTTTTCCTGAAGTGGCTGCTCTTGCTCCATTTCTTTCTCCTTGCCTTTGCTAGAGGTTTGATATGTAGCTTTGGCTGCCTTCTGATGTGCTGTGGAGGATGAGGCAGCTGCTCCCACTCGAGTGTTTGTAAGAGTAAATACCTGTGCAGGAATTTCTAAGTCACCCATCTTTAGGAGATTTCCTCGTGCTCTTTCATTTAATTCTTCTTGTGTGACAGGTTCCTCTAATGTGCCACTCGTCCATTTTGTTTGATTTGCATATTTTTCTATGTGAGGCAACCTCACATGGTCATAACTGGACAACCTATACTTGACCCTCTATAAGGCTATCAAGTGATTGGGGTCATAAGGTTTCCAGAGGAAACTGGTCTTTAGGCCAAGGCCTTCTAGCATTCTGTCTGCCTCTTTCCAGCCTTCCTCCTTTTGTTAAAAACAAAGTGGCCCAATTGGTTTTTTACCTTCAGCTATGGTTTCTTGCCTTTGCCTGAAAGGTTCTTCACATCAGCATTCCCAAACTGCCTGAAGTATTCAAGGGAAAACAATCTCATGGGCACATATTTGGGCAGTCTGTATGGGGGTAACTCACAACCGTATATTCTAATAACGGTGTGATTTTGGTAAAAATACCAATCCCCAATGATATATACCTTGGACAACTGAAGGATCCTCTGCATCTCATCGATTAGTCTTGGAGGAGGTGAGCTCAGGAACAAAGACATGGCTGGGTGGGTAAAAATGTCTATAAACTCACAGTAAGTGTATGGAGAATAGGCTGTGCAGTGAAAAGCTGAGGTCCAATACACTACTGACATTGGATTTCCTTGTGCATCCACTCTTTTCATAAAAAAAGAAAATTTCTCATGTTGATAGTATAAAATCAGGTGGTAGATGTAGGAGGAGTATCTGAACACCCTTTCCCTTGATAGGTTCATCAATTGCTCATGCATTTTGTCTGATATGTAGGTGGCATAGTCATAGCAGACTGGAGTTTTTCCAGGGGAAAACATGAGCATCATTACCAGTACAGTTTCATCAATATACTCAATTGAGTTATAACCCAGAATGGGACTGATCATATCTGCAAGGTCCCTGCCCAATGGGTTGAGGTAAACATGAAATATGGGAGGATACTGCACAGTATCAGATTTAATATATAGTTGGTTCAGCTTGGTGATCTCAGCATCTGCCATCTTAGCTCCTTGATTTATCATATCAAACAAAGATAGAGGAACCAATTTCTTCTCAGTTTTGAATTGCAGCATCTCTCTGATGGCCTCAGGGGTAATATAGAAAACAACTGAGCCTGAAGGGTCAAGCATAGCCCTCTGAGTGGCATCATAACCATCAGCACATAGGTGAATTAGGTCAGGAAATGAAATGTTTAGTCTTTAGTTCATTTAACAGGTGGATGTGGAACTTGATTTTCATTAGAAATTCCTCTGAGATTTGATAATCCAAATTTGCTAATGCCTGACACTCCAATTCTCTCTGAGGGGCATTTAAAGGGGCAACATTGAGGGCCACAGGTGCTACTAGTGTATCCATGGTTACTTTAAAACTCTGCTTATGTGTATATTAGTGTTATTGTGCAGAGTAACAGAAAAGAGAGTTTCTGGGAAAGAGAGGTGATTGATTGAGAAACAGAGGACAAAGGCTAAATTGTAGCAATTGAAATACTGCACAAAGCATTAAAAAAAGGCAAATACTTGTCCTTAACAGACTCTTTCACGGTAATTAGGTGTAGTTCGGGTTCCCTGTTCACGCTTGCACGAACAGAATGCAGGTTTTGTGAAAGCTTTGGTAAAGAAGGCTTGGCCAGTGAATTTCGACCTTGTAACTTCCAATGGGAACTGGGCGCAGGGGATTTGCCGGTCAATTATGTGATTTCCTGTGTTTTAAGTTAATTTAGGCTATTTGCAGATAAAACCAGGCGCAGAGAGGATTTGCAGGGATAAAACCTGGTATACTGACAGTCCTGGTCACAAATGCAGGTGGGTTGGTGCGCCGATGGTCTCCAGGTCAAATTCAGCAAGTTGGCGTGAGTTTGGATGTAAAATACATGCAGAAGACTCCACAGTCGTTTTTGCAAAAAGTGCAAAAAACACGAAATTTTGGCCAAAATATGGATTTTTTGGAACATTGGCGCCTTTTTTGGATGACGTCAGCATGACGTCATCGGGTGGGGTCAAGGTTGGATGACGTCAGCATGACATCATCAGGTGTCGTGGCGGCTTATGAGTGGTCCACAGGGATGGTGAGGTGGCGGACAGGTGGAGCAATGGCAGATGAGGGCGTCGACGTGGCGATGACGTAGCAGTGATGCTGGCAAGGTGGGTTGGTGGAAACCAGAAACCGCAGGCGGTATGATATCGCACCGCCTTTCATACGGAAGTGGAGTTGTTAGAGGGGGCTCCGATACGCTGTGGGGGTGACGCATGGCCGAAGCCTGACGTCACCCTCTGACAGATATCGGAAGCTAACTTACGGACGTCGGGGCCGATCCGATATCCATGTGAGCTGTTAGATTAAAGGCGCCTGATCGGACGGTCAACGGGTCGATGACTTGTCCAAACGATACATCGTCGGGCGGGCAATAAAATATGCATTTTTTATGAATTTCGTGCCCGACGGGACTTTTGAAAATTGGCGAATTTGCATGGTTTTTTCAATGTTTTCTTTGTAAAGTCGCACATAGCTCCAGGACTTTGGATAAGTCGAAAAATTGGGTTTTTTATGTATTTTTTCCTTTTGAGCGGGTTAGGGGTGAAAATGGGTTTTTTACAAGGTTTTTTAAGTAAATGAAGGGTTGAATGGGTAAATGAATTCTGAAGGAGGAAAAGAGGTAAGGCTTGGGGTTCTTTAACTGACAAGATGTCAATTTGATTCCCTAGTAGTGAACATATGGCTATAATGCCAAGGGGGGGGATATTTATAGAATGCTTGGGGTTTATACACCATGGTGTTATAATAGTAGGGAAGGGGTGACATAGGGAATTTAGATAATAGAAGTTAGGGGTTAATATGGAGGGAAAAGGTGAAATGAGGAGTGACATCACTAAGTTTATTTGAAAACCACTTAGCTTAGGGAGTATATCAAAATGAAAAGAATTTTGCACAAGAAATGTGGCTCTTAAAGGAAACCAGAACCAACATAAAACCTTGAATTCTTTCACAAACACAACTGGTGTAGGGATGTTAGTAATGAGTGTAACACAAGGAAAAAAGGAAGTTAGACATGCTCCATTGTGTTGTTTTCCTTATATTGACCAGCAAGATTCAGTTTGAAAGGAATACCTCTTCTGCAACCCCATCTACCTACCCATCTACTTGCCTAACATTTTTTGTTTCTTCTTGGAGGGTGCACTTGGACTTGCAGACCCTTATGTGCCTTTTCTTTTCCATTGGCTTTTTCTTTTGATTGCCTATTTAGCACTACCCTTATTGCTTCCAAGGCCCCAGATTAAGCAGTTGGGAACCTTAGTTCCTCTGCCTAACTATTGGTCTGCCAAGATTAAACAGTTTGGACAAACTTCTTACTCTATTCTACAACAGAAAATTGAAACATGGCATGATCCAGATTAGACTGTTGGACCCCATCAAAATTTAGTAAACATGAAGGCATGTACACACCTTGCCTTGTCTCGGAAATATGGGATCTTTGTATCAGCAAAGCAGAGCATATTTGGCATTTGAATTTGCCAATCATGAAATATGAAACCTATTGGTATAGGTATCCAACAGGTTCCTTGCTTCTACAAATGTTTCTGGTTCTGTCCTAGATAGAAGAGCAATAACATTTCTCTTTGGTGTAATGGTCACCCTTCTTCGAGTTTGCATCGATTCATCTCTATTGCCAATTATTTGTTCTCTGGGATGATATTTCTAGGTAAACATCATCTTTGAAGGGGTATGAGGTGGTTCTTTCTCCTCTTCTTCTTCTTCTTCAGGTTCTTCTTCTTTAGGTTCTTATTCTTCAATGAGAAAATAATCTTCATGTCCTTCAATATCTTTTTCTGGAAGGTCTTCATCAACCTTTACATCAATTCTTTCCACTATTTTCTTCAGTCAAAAATTGTAGCACTTGTAAGCCTTACTCTGTGTAAAGTATCCAAGAAATATCCCTTCATCAGTCTGAGAATCAAGCTTTCCTAGTGAGCCATCATTGATTTTTATGAAGCACTTTCTTCCAAAGATCTTGAAGTACTTTACTGAATCTAGTCTTCCTTTCCATAACTCATAAGGAGTTTTTCATAGTTTGGTCTTTTTGAGTTCAATTTAATGTATAGACAGCCATCCCTACTGCTTCTCTCCAAAATTTTGGCTCTAAGTCTGCTACTAAAAACATTGTTCTTGGAATTTCTTGGAATGTTCAATTTCTTCTTTCAACTACCCCATTTTGTTGAGGTGTTCTGGTAGGAGAGAATTTCATTTTAATTCCATTAATATTACAGAACTCACTAAACTCATTTGATGTGAATTCTCCCCCTCTTTCTGCTCTGAGGCACTTAATTTTTGAATCCTTTTCATTTTCTATAAGGGCTTTTAGATTCTTAAGACACTCAAAAGTTTCAAATTTATACTTTATAAAATATATCCACATCATTCTAGTATAGTCATCAATAGATAACACAAAATACCTTTCTCCTTGGAGTGCCTGATTTCTAGTTCGTCCACACAAATCAGTGTGGATGATATCCGAGGGCTTTGATGTAGAGAACTCCTTTGTCTTGTGGCGAGTTCTAGTTTGCTTTCCATGTTGACATGGACCACATACTCCTTGATTTGGTTTGACCAGCCTTGGGATGTCTCGTATAGCTCTAATCTTGCTGATATTGATCAGATTTTCGAAGCTTGTATGTCCAAGTCACTTGTACCATAGCCATTTTTCATCTGTCCAACTTAGGTAGTATTTATTTTCTTGAATCTTGTCTAGAATGTAAATGTTTTCTGGTGTTCTAACCCATTTTGCCACAAGTTACCGTGAAGAAGAGTTCCTTATTTCATAGTCTTTGGTGCTAAAGACAACTTTATGTTCTTGATCACAGATTTGGCTGACACTCAGGAGATTGTGTTTGATCCCATCTACTAGCAAAGCATATTGAGCTTTTCCTTTTCCATTGATTAGAGTAACATTTCCTTTTCCTGCAATTTTTCCAGATCCACTTCCAAAGGACACATTCCCTTCCTTTTTGCTCAATGAGACAAACTTCCTTTTGTCTCCTGTCATGTGTCTGGAGCACCCACTATTCACAAACTAATGATTTCCATTATTTTGAGCATATAGAGGCAGGCCACATTTATCCACGCTAGAATTCTTACTACTCGTCTTTTTTCCTTTTAGTGGGCAGTCTTGTTCATAGAGTCCATTATTGTAGTAGAATGAGAAAATCAGATCAAATTTGGTCAAGGGATCAAATGAATTGATGGTTTTGATTTTCCCTTGCCTTTTGAGGACATATGAGTTGATTATTTGGTCCTTTAGCTTTGGCGTTTCACTTATGTGAGCCATGAAATGTCTGGCTTGAAAAACAAAGTTTTTACAGTGAAAACAATGTCCAAGAATGATGGTTTTGTACCTGTTGAAGCAACCATGGTTTGAGTTGATTTCCTTCCTCAAAATTACTCCTCCCTCATTCTTTGGATTTGAGATGGGCCCTTGGTGGAGTACAGGTTTGTATTTGTTGTAGTGTCCATGATTCGATTCCACATTCTTCTTTGGAGTAATTCTCTCTTCATTCTTTGGATCTGGGATGCGCTTTTGATCACGTACTTTTTCTTCTTTTGGATTGCAGGAAAGTGCATCGGCATAGCTTTTCGTACTATTCTTAGTGCTTGAGGATTCTCCTTTGAAACCTATTCCGGACATGTCATGTTGAGGTTTTTGACTTTTTAAAATAGTCTCAAGTGTTTGAGAGCTTTTACACCCCATTTTAATTTGCTCCAACTCCTTTCTCAAAGACACTATTTTGGCCTCACATTCTTCACAAGTCTCTTCTTTTCCTTTCAGATTTGCTTCTAAGAGATCTTCTCTCCTTATTGTTTCCTCATTTTCTACTTTGAGGGAAATGATTTTATTCCATAGTTTCTCATTTTCTTCAATGGCACTTATTAATCATTCATCTATATTTCCTTCCAGCCCTTAGTCATCATCATTTTGCAAATGCCATGAATAATGTTTCCTGGCTTTCATCATGGTCACTTTCCACATTTTATTTCTTTTTGATGACCATAAACTCATCCTCATCAGACTCATCTTGCTTAGAGAAGAAGTTCTTCTTATTGAACCCTTTCTTTTTGTCTGCCATTCTTTTAGAATTTCCTTCATCATCACTATCATGACTATGAGGACATTTTGCTGCATAATGACCTATTTTTCCACATTTAAAACAAATAAGAGGGTACTTTTCTTTAATATTATATCCTTTCTTCAGCTTTTATACAAATTGAGCCAATTAAGATTCCACATCGGACCCATCACTACGGTCATTCCTTTCTTTCCCCTTCTTTGACTTTGAGGCCTTGAACGCTGCATATTTGGAGCTTGCGCCACCTTTCCTCTTCTCATAGGCAGTGAGGATTCCATGGAGTTCATCCATTTTGAGGGCATCTAGATCCTTTGCTTCTTCTATGGCACTTATTTTGGAGTCAAATATGTCTGGAAGAGACCTTGATACCTTTTGAACAATGGTACTTTCTTCAATTTTTCATCCAATCCTTTTAGGTAGTTGACCACTTCAGCTACTCTGAGGAGGTATGCTGCAATGTCTTCTTCATCTTCCATCCTTAGACTTTCAAATTGTCTTCTATGACTTTGGAGCTTTGCCTTCTTGACTTTTGAGTCTCCATTGTATAAGCGAGCTAGCTTCTCCTACATTTCTTTAGCAGAGGTTCAATGCGTGACTTTTCTAAACCCACAATCAGTGATTCCACTAGTGATGGAGTTCAAGGCCTTTGCATTTACAATGTAGGCTTTCCTCTCATCTTGATCTGTTGGAAGAGTGGTATTCATTTGGTATTCATTTTGAACAAAATACCAGACTTCAGGTCGAAGGGACATTAAGTAGCAGGTCATTCTTTTTTTCTAGAGACCAAAGTTAGTGTCATCGAATAGAGGAGGTCTTCCTAATGCTTCGTCATTTCTCATCATGGCTGCAGATCCTTCTTCAAGTCGTTAGGCTAGTATGAAGAAGCCTACTTTGATACCAATTGTTGAAAATACTAGGGGGGGGGGCATGAATCATTATCTCTCCTTTTTTGTTGTTCTTTTTGTTACCAAAAGTGCGCGCACACACACACACACACACACATATATATATATATGAAACACAGAAACATATAGTTAGAATTAATCCTCTTATTAACACAAAATAGTGCAATGAGATAAATACAATATAAGTATATATCTTGTTGTGATTAGTTGCCAAGCTCCAAATTGGACTTCAGTGAGGCTCCAACCTCTAGAGCACCAACTCTATTTTGCAATGTTTCTACACTTTGGAGCACCAACCCCAAAGGATTTCAATCTTTTTCAGTTCCGAGGCTCCAACCTCTTGGGCTCCAACCCAGCCCTAGTATAAATTTTTATGCTGCTGATCTTTGTTATGTCGAGGTTCTCCTTCACTCCTATTCTCCTGCTTCTCTTACCTCTACTACCTCTACTACTTCTTCTGCCTTTGTTGCCTCTCACTCTCGTTATTCACTCAACAACCCCCACTGTTTCTCTGCTTTTCTGTTTTATTCATTCCCTATGGCTCTATCTATTCGTTTTCGCTTACTCCACCTCTTTGGCTTCCTCCTCGGTCACTGTGGATTCCTCTATGCTGTGCAAGTTCACCGACTATTTTGGCGACATGTAGATTCATTAGAGAGATCCAAATAATCCACGGAGAACACATCTTCCTGGTTAACTATAACAACACTCCTTTTGACAATGATTGCAGGCATACACAAAGTTTTTTAGTTCAACGATTGTGTTATGCCCCAATCGCAATCCCCATTGCCCAGATACATCCCATTTAATTGATGTTGAGCCTCCTGATTCATAGGAATAGTTATCATAGGCTTTTCAGCATAAAAACCCTGTGCAAGCTAAGAAAACTTGATTACACATGAAATATGCGCGAAACAGTTGAAAAGACTAAAGGGTGGACTTCAGGGTATATTACACCTGCATCTATTTCTGTATCGGGTTCATGCTTAAATCACAATTTGTGATTCGTGACTCCCGGAGGTCCTCTATATGTCGAAATAATGGTATCGTTAGTGGCAAATGGTTGATCCTCCATAGTTTCATCATAATCGGCCCCAAAACATTTTCCACATGATCCATATATCCACTTGTTTTCATTTTAAATAGAAATACTTCGAAAAATACTCCTAAACACTATTTTTTATCTTTTCCTATCAGCGCACTTATTGTATGCCGAAGTCAACATGCCAAGCATTTGCCAACATTGATTTGGAGCGATGAGATTTGAAAATCAAGATCAAATCGCCTTATCGGCGATTAGAGGTCCTAATGGACTACACTATCAATGCTATTCCTTTGGTCCGATGTCATATCTCTGATCGCTATCGACAATTTACAATGGTGCTTAACACTTAATACACTCCACTCCAAAATGTCGATGGTACTGGACCCAATGTAGCTCAATGCTCCCCGTTCATAAAATTTCAAGTCCACTTTTTGCCTCCGATAGTGTTAAATGCATATATGCATGATTTTTGCCACTAATGGGTAAATACATGAGTTTATGGCATATTGCCACTCTCGATAGTGTAATGTGCCATAGATGTATAGTTTTTCCTGATGATAGTGTTAAAGCATACATACATGGGTTTTATGGGACTGACAATGTAAATGGATATATATATATATATATATATATATTATATATATATAATATAATATATATATATATAGATATGAGTTCTCCTCCTGATGGCTCCCAATAATTCTGTCTTCTTCTGTTGTGGCTCCGATGGCTCTATTTCTTTGTTTCCTCCATTTGTTTTGTGTTCTTCTCTTCTTTGGCATATATATATGTCATATATGTATGTGGCTCCTCTTGGCTCCTCTAATAGCTCTGTTTTATCCTCGAATATTGCCATAACGACAATCTATGTCCAACAATTACTAGACTTGTTATTTGTTATAGCAAGTTCTTGTTGGTGATTTAGAAACACGGTCATCAATTATAGGTTAAATTTTTATCTCCCTTCTTTACTAGGATTTTGCTCTAAGACTCTTTTACCATCGAGATTTGTTTTCTTTTCATTGAAGATCTTGTTTTGCAATGGTGGTATTTATACTTGTGTCAATTTTCTTCTAGAGACAATCACAAGTTTCTCGAAGGGTTCATACTAAATCAACGTTCACTCATCTGATGATTTTGTTTTTTAATGGGTACGAGAGCTTGTCATTTGGAAACCCCCTTTTAGGAAATCCAAATGTGAAACCCTAGGTCATAATTCACTTCCATTACTAATACTTAATTTATTCCTCTTAATTTATTGTTCTTTTTTGTGATTATAGGGTAGGACAACATGTCTTGGACTCGCATTTGTCCTCAAGTATATTTAGTTCCTTCCACTAAACACACTTGAGTTGTTTATGATTATTCTATTTGATCTTCTTTTGTATAATGACTTTATTTATCCAAATTATTGTCATTGAACTTATTTTTTTCCTTACAAGTTAGAATCTCTTCCTATAGAGAAACCATTTTTGATATGCTAAATTGTATAATATACTTTCTTATGAGGGCATTCGTGAGGTTCGTACCCTTCAAGTTCTTACGATTTGTTTGTTAATATTTAGGGATCTCCACCATGAGGCCAATACCCGTCTCTAGGTTTGTGTGCATCATTAGGGTTTGAGTTCTTGTGGTTCTTAAAATTGGTTTAGTCAAGCTTCCTTCTCAGTAAGATTCCAAACTATCGTTCCAAAATTTCTCCTTATTACAATGCTTAAAAATTTGTATTGTTAAAGATTACAACCGTTAGCTAAATAATTCTATCTCTAAGAGTATTCTTAAGTTAAATTGTTGAAATATGGCAACAAGAATATTCCAATTCAATTAGTCCTAGAATTAAGTTGTGAACTAAGATCAAATTGAGTCTTAACAGCTAGTTGGAAATAATTAATTTATTTATTTTAAATTAATTAGTTAGAGAAATTTATGTTAGAAGTCTTTCTGAAGTCATGCAAGAGTTATCCCTTAAATTAAGGAGATAATATTGAGTTATATTTGAGTTGTAATTTGTTAAGTCAAATTACCGAGTTATGTCCAATTAAATTAGTTCCAGATTGCTTGAGGAACTAATAGTGAGCTAACAACCAGTTGATACATTAATGCACTCAACTAGTGCTACTCCAGTTAACTGAAGATTCCCTCATCCGAAACTCATGCATGTCTATTCTGAGAAATACCTAGTTGAGATTAATGTTCAAGGACATTGTACTATCAGTTGTATATGTTTTCTCATGGAGAAAACTCATGCATGAATTCAACGATTCATCCTTGTGTATTGTGTAGTTTTGAAGGCTTGGCTTTCCACTTGGTAATAAGCTAATCATCCATAACAAACAACAGAAGGAAATAGGAGCTTGGAGGGTAGAGAGAAAGGTTGAAAAGAAGTCAAGATTGTCTGTGAGCATCTGTGAGGATTGTACTCAGACCTGACTAGCTGTGAGCTAGCACATTATATAATTCCTATGTATTTCCACTATGTATGATAAGACAATAGTGTGGGGTTTTTAGCTGAGGCTTTCCCCAAAGTATTTTCATGTGTATTGTGCCATTGATTCTTCTTCTTCTACATATAATGTTTAGCTCAATCTTTAATCTTCTGCAAATTGATAGTAGAAGTAGGTTATAGTAGTCTTCTTTCATTTATATTGCATTTTCGGGTTAACCTACCATCAAATTTCCTACATGGTATCAGAGTTGGATTTGTAGAGATTTTCTACATGGTATCGAAGCCGTGAATAGTATACTAAGAAGAGAATTCGAAGCTTGAAGTTTGGGGTTGCAAGTGAAAATCGAATTCATATCATACGTCAAGGTTGGCTAATGGTATTCTATGGCTTGAGACTCGATTATGTGTTGGAAGGTAGCTCGAATTACATAGCATGGAAAGATAGAATGGAGGTTTTCTTAGAAAACAATGGCTTGAAGGAGATCATTGATTAAGAAATCCCAAAGCCAACTTCAACTAATGCATCAGAGTTGGGTAACTGGAAGAAGTGTGTGGTGAAGGTGAGACAGATCATCCTTGAGGGAGTTCAAGACCATATTGTCTCATGTCTCCATGGGAAAGATACTCCATTTTCAATGTGGAGACATTGAAGGAACTCTACCAGAATAGTAGCGACTAGAGGAAATTGGCGCCAATGGATAAGCTTCGAAGAATTAAGATGGAGAAGGGTGATACTATTTCCGCATATTTGAACAAGCTCACCACCTTCATAGATGAGCTTGACAATGTGGGAATAACTATTGTCAATGATGATATGGTGAGCCTCGCTCTCCTTGGCCTTCCAAAGAGTTGGAATAGCTACCAGGACTCTATGAATGGAAGGGAGAAACTGCCAGATTGGGAACGACCATGGTTGGATCTTATGCAGGAGGAGATCAGGAGGAGCACACGAAATGGTTCTTCATCCAAGAATGATGATGAAGAAAATTTGGCCTTAGCAAGTAAGGCAAGGAAAGGGAAGGGGAAGGCTTCCCATTTCAAATCGACTTCTTCTCATGGAGGGAAGAAGGGTGAGATATCTAAAGTAAGATGTGTTACACAGTAATTTGTCATCGTTCGTCATCGTCCCTGTTGCCCCTCTCCCGCATCTTGGAGGACCCATTCTGGGACTTGTGAGAAGTGACAAGACTTGAAACCACTTGCATTATTCACCTCTAAACATGAGCTTCATATGCCCTTAAGACATCTACTGCTCATTGCCCTTAAAAACAACCCTTTTTGCATTAGCACTGGTGCCCTGTGTTATGCCCGCGCCAATGGGGAAAATCCTATTGAAAGGGTGCGCCATTAGTGCTCTGTCCCAGAGTCGCAATCGCGCCAACCATTTTGGGCAAAGTTTTCAACTACTTAAACCTCTGAAGGTTCTGTCCAACGCATTCACCAAACTGATTCCAAGTTGAGTGAGGATGATTTGGCTTCGAATCTCCTTGGATGGAAAGTAGTTTGCCACCATTCCATGGAAGTTTCCAAGTGATGAAGCCAAATCCATTATTGTGGGGGATTGACCTTATCTCTTCCTTTTCCTCTATAAAAGCTTGTCTCCATGGTTTGAGCAAGCTAGTTCTGACCCTAGTGGCAATACTTGTGCTGAAAGGAAGATATCAAAAGATTGGAGTTGCAAGGAGCCTTCTTTGTATCCATAAGGCTTTACCTAAGTAAGGAGACCTTGTCACTAAAGAGAGAGAGCTTGTCCCTCACCCCTTCAAGCTTTTGCAAGACTTGTGTAGCTGAGCACCCAGCCAAAGGAGGACTTGACGTCAGGACGCTGGTTGTATTCTCCTTTGTTGATTATTAATAATAGATGACTATCATTATGGTTCCATTCTCGTTGTACTTGTAATAGTTGATGTTGAATTATATCCTTCCTGACTGATGTATAATTGCATATATTAGATTTCACGCTTGTGTTTGTGTTGTTCTCTTTGTGTGCAGGTGTCCATTCACGTGAATAGTGGAGGATCGTGACCGGCCAAGGCAAAGGAACGTGGGCGACGTCTCTTCTACAAACTAAAGCGTTGTATCTCAAGTAGGTCTTCATCACCTACCTTTTATTTGCAATTAGGAACTTGCGTGATAGCATTGTTTGATTTTTGCTAGACCTGTTCTGGGCTAGTAGGGATCGCCTCTATCCGTAGAGGGGATTTACCTCTCCAACACAACCATTTCGTTAGACATGGTCTTGAGGACTTTTTGTAACCCTTCGGGATCAAAAGGATATTTTGGTGGTTTCTTCTTAAAGTCATCTCTGAAGGTTACTTTCTTAGATCTTTGTTCTTCTAATGCATTTTTCTTTTCCACAGTTAGAATTTGTTTTTCCACAACTATTGATTCTTTAATATTTTCTGCCAAAGTTGGTTTGGAAGCTCTATCAATGAAGATAGTTTTGTTTGATGGTAGATTAGAGATGTACCATTCATTTTGGACCTCATTGCTAGGCTTAGATGTCGTTGGTATCTTATTCAATAATTTATTGAAGCGAGAGTTGAAGTCCTTAATGGGTTCTCTTGGCTCAGCTCTCAAATTGGAGATATCATTGATTAGGGTAGCCGTAGATCTATCATCTCCAAATTTTGTTAAAAATTGCTCTTGAAAAGCATCCCAACTGTTAATAGAACCTGATGATAATGAAAAGTACCATGATCCTGCCGCTCCTCGTAAATTATATGGGAATAATCTTACAACTGAATCCTCTTCCTCTACTTCATTCAAGTTGTCACGCGGAATGAGTCGATCTTGCGGACAAGATAGACCTTCCTAGAATCTAAAGAAGACCTAATGACAAGCAAACCAACCAGACACTATCTTTCTCTAAATGTGCTTTATAAATAATGGCAAACAAATGTGTTTAAGGCCTACCTCATGTCCAATGCAAGTTTGGAGATGCCTTCACTCCTTTGATCCAAGTAAGTTCCTTTCCTTTATCACAAACCTGCAAACACAAACAAGGAAAACGATTAAATAGCCCCTGAATAACCAGTATTATAAAACATATTTAACATGAAAGTCAAGGAGTCCATGAAACAAATAACATGAGATACTTGTTGAGAGAGCTTGATTGTATTAATTCAAAAGGAGAAGAACTTTACAACCTTTGCCTTGACGTTGTACAAGCTCCTCCCAGGGTCCAACAAGAAGTCTCCTCTACTTTGGCAAGCTTCACTCACTCCCCAATGAAGCCAAAAAGGTATGTGATCTCTCCTCTTAAGCTCAAATAGGAAGTCTTGATTTCACTAGCATTTACCCTCAAAAGTTCAGCTTCTAACCTCTCCAGCCACTAACCCAATTCCTCAATTTATAGTGCAATGGAGGAAGTTACTAGGTCCTCCCTCAAAGGGATAGAATCCTCCTTCAAAGGGATAGCTCCTCCTAACAAGGGATTAGCTCCTTCTCTTTTGGGATGCATGAACCACTTTGGAGTGAACAATCCACGTCAAAATCCTTCTAGAAACATCTAGAATTAACTCAAAAGTGAGTTTTTTAGGATAAACTTGCACCTTTTTGACTTTTACAGGGGTACGCACCCACCCCTTTACAGACAGAGCGTGCAGATACGTAGGTATTATGAACAAAGAGTGCGGGTCCGGAGGTAAAAGTAGGAGAAAGTGCGGAACCAGAGTAATATTGATTTTCAAAGTCTTTCTTTCTTTTGCAAAGCTTGACATGAAGAGCTAAGGTCTGAGACTTGCTTAGGAGGTTAGTATAGGTGATGATAGATCCATACTGACTGCAAATAATCGTGGTGACGATATTTTTGTTTAATAGGCCATTTCCTCTCCAATTCTAGTTCCAAGGGTATGGTTGGGATTGAGGATATTGAATAGGAGGAGATGGACACCATTAGTTCTGGTACTTTGACAAGAACATCTCCTTCATATCATTCCACATTGAAATAGAAGCAGAGCCCAATCCCATGAACCATCTCAACACTGCCCCTTTTAAGGTATTTGGAAATAGATTTAATTTCTGAGCATCTGCTGTATACTCATAACTTCTACATAAGACATCAAATTCAAATAGAAATGTATTTGGATTTTCCACAATCATCCCCTAAAAGGATGGTAAGGCTGATAGAGGAACATTTTTCATAGGATCTTCACTTTCGATATTCCAGATTGGAAACTCAAAGGTGGTGATAGTGGCATATGTTTTTGCATTGTTATCATTGTTTTCCCCCATGACTAATTCTTATAACCCTTGCTATAGAATATGTCCTCCGAGCTATGTTTGTGATGGCCCTGTAGATGTGGTTAGTGCCTCAGATGCCCCCAGGGCTGGATATTTCACTACACTACCTGTATCTAGATATTGATAAAACAACGGGTGCTTTTTCGTCTCAGGTGTCTGATGTTCCCCCTCAGTTTCCTCTTGCCCCTCGATCCTCAAATTTTGGCTACTAGCTTCCCCTTCTTGTTCATGAATTGAATCCCTGGTCTTGGGGGTATGAGTGCTAGCTTTAGAATGATACGATCCTGAGATGGAGGAATTAGAGGTTTCTACTTTCGCTAGGGAGTAACAGCTTTTTGCAGCCTTGTTTTCCTTACATTCCTTTGAGAGCTGGACTGTTCTTTTTCTGCCTTGGAGATTAGTTCCTAGATAAATGTCTTCCTTCCTAAATCTTCACCCTTCCTTTCCTTTTTACGATCCATTGTTCCTGTGACTTATTAGAGTGCGGGTGATTTTAGTGTCTCTGTAATTCCTACAAGTGCACACATGGACCCTATGTGTATTAAATCACACTCTAGGTGTCTTAGTCTTCAACAGTGGTGAGCCTGCCCATGTATGTTAGAGCAATGCGTAGGTTCTTACTTCTCGTCTTACCGCCCTTCGACTAAAGAGCTGAAGACACACTAACAAAACATCAAAATGTCTTAAGTGTCCTAATAATCACAATGGTGAGCCTGCCCAGGTATGTTAGAGTGATGTGCAGGTTCTTACGTCTCATCTTACCACTCAACAACTGTGGTGTAGGAACACTCTACATGAAACAAACAACTTGGTTAACTGTATCATCAACTGCCATCCTTGGAAATGGTGGAAAAAAGGAGTGATGTTTTAATCAATCTTAATTGACTGAGACTGCAACATTAATTGTCAACCCAAGGTATTTTTTCCTGTTTCAATGGAGAGCACACTTTCTATGCCGATACACTCCAACCAAACATAAGAAAATGTAGAAAAATGTAAAAGATGTCATTGATCTAAATTGCTGAATCAAACCATGCGTGTAGACATAAAAACAATCTACATAATTAAATCACAACTTGCATCTATCAAAGTAAAGGCGCGCCACACAGGAACTAATATCTACTCCAGCTGGTTACTACTATTCTGTTGATTAACTTAGTGTAACAACATAATATAAATAGAAACAACAAAAAATGTAATCCATGATTTGTACAACAACAACAAGAAACCATAAATCAATTAACTAAACTAGAATGTACACTACCTATATCATTGCAATCCCTACCAAAGAGGAGGGCCCTTCCTCCTCAGGAGGGTGCAGGAAGAACACAAAAGTGATTAGTGAATCAGTTGAAGAACAGTAACAACATCACCATGTTGATTGATATTAAAAATAAACTCAGACTTATAAAAGCAGAGTAATAGTCCTCTTCTATTTGTCGTGTCCTTTTACATGAAAAATAAATTCTTTTATAGTTATTACAACCTGAAATTAGAAATAGACCAATCATGAGAATCTCATGATTCTCATGCTGATAAAAAATAATAGTTACAACCTATTGCTAAATACAAATATACATCAGTTATGATTGCAACTACTTGAGTCCTGTTGCTCCAAAAATAAACAATCCCTACTACTGACAGCTGTTATGTGGAATAGTACCCACATTTTCCAGCTTCGGTGCAACAACATCAAGTGAATGGCGGTTCAGGATGATGTGACATTATTGGCAACAACACTTTTGGTGTGAAAGCGGATCAGCGTGTGGTGTAACAACATCCAATGTGTAACAGTAACCTCTAACAACATCTAATGTGTAGTAGCAACCTATAACAACATCGAGGGTGTAACGGTGAACCGTTCTACCCTTTTCTGTAGTTAATCCTTGCTGCTTGTCTGCTTCATAGCTTTTCTTTTGCGAGCCATCACCTGAAAAGAAGGAATTCCCAAAATACTTCTTCAATACTCTCCCAGTTAGCCACAAAAAGGAATAAGGCCTCGTATTATTCGGTAAAATACAACAAAGTAACATGACAATAGAATAGGTTAAAAAGGTAAGAAAATAGGGAATTTGGTCATATAAAGTCATAGGCTTGGAGGACAGAAAGGTCAAAACTGGGGAAAAATGTGCAGAAAATAGGTAAAAAACCACACCCAACCACAACCATGGTCCAATGTCACATTGTGAGAAAGAATGTCTGAATATGAAAATCAACCATGGTCCAATATTGTTAGAAAATTATATATTACAGAGAAATGGAACACATAAAATATTGCAGAAATATAAACACAGAAAATGCATAAAACAAGAGAAACACAGATATACATGGTTCACCCAGTTTGGGCTACATCCACGGAGAAACAACTAGTCCTTCCTTTTATATTATCCAACAAACTAAAGAGATACAACCTACAGCAGATCCATTGTAACACCATGTTCGCTCTCAATCTCTTCTCTCTTCCTCACTCAAAATAAAGAGATATATATAGACGTAATACAATTCCCTCATATATAGTGAGTGGTTTCCTTCTAGGGCAAAAAACCCTAAATTAAACATAACTTCTACCGTCAGATCATCCACTTAATGAGCGGCCCAGATTGACTAGAACTTACTAGACTTTTACAAGGCAATTTTACATCTATTTTTAGCTTCGGGGGTAGACTCCCCAGCAGGGGGGGATCAACCCCTCGAACCCCCGCGGGGGGGACAAGTCCCCCCCGCACCCCCCTGCGTGGAGGGGTGTACAATCTTCCTGGGGTATACATCCGGCTGAGACCTTTGAATACAAAAGATAATCAGGCTCCACACCTAACAAATATCTAATTATGAAAAATATTGTCTTAATATGAAAATCAACCATGGTAAAACATGGTCAACCATCTTTATTTTAGGGTTTATATTATTTATTGCAAGAGAGGATAATTATCAAAACAGGAAAATCTTTGAGGATATCGAAATTATGAAGTTTCCTCATAATCTCAACAAGGACATAGAAATGAGATTAGTGCAAACTGGCTTCCCTTGATTAGACATATCAATCCCTCCAGATCTTTCGAGGTGTAGTATAATTGGTATCTTCCTCCCCTTTCCTTAATTAATAGCATATGTCTTAGTGAAAGAGATTTTTTTTTTTTTAGGAATTAATAATTATTTATTTGACATAATAATCGTTTATTTGTAAATAGATAAATAAATGATTATTACTAATGTAAATAATTATTAAGATTATTTTTAGTTAATAAAGATGATTGTTAACTAATAAACTAAATTAAGTAAACTATTATAAAACAAAATATTTTTTTATTTTATTCTAGTGAAATAGGATTTTAACATTAACATTAATTTAAAATTTATTAAATAAAATTAATCTATAAATAATTTATTTGTTTGTTAGTTAGGTATTAGGGATTAATTAATTTCATCAATAATATTAATCTATAAATGATTATAAATAAAATTAAAATAAAATAATTTAAATTCTTAAAAAATCAATTTAAATCAAATAATTTATTACTTTCCTAGTTAGGTATTTAGTGGATTAATAAATAAATTAAATTATTTTTGTTTCAAAAATTAATTAGGACCTATTTTATATTTATTTTATACACCTGTATATATATATATATAATATATATATTATAATATATAGTTTAAGTAATCCATATTAGGTTAAAAAATAAAAATTTGAATTTAAATTGAAATAAAATAATTATATCTAATTAGGTTTACTAAATTAAAAGTAAATTAAAAAATCTAGATACTCATAAAAATTAAAAAACTAATTATACACAATAAACGGTTTATACATATAGCGAGTGAAGTGTGTCTATTTAAATCTATTATCCTTTGTTTATTTCAAGAATTAATTAAGTTTTATTTACTTTACTAATTCATATTAGGTTAATTAAAATTAAGAATTTATGAAAAATAAATAAATTAAAATTAAAGTAAATAATTAAACTAAAATAATAAAAAATTGAATAGTACATGTAGTTTAGTTTTTTGAATTAGTTGGCTTCTACTTGAATTTATCATCTATTAGGTATTTATTTATCTGTTTTGGTCGGTCGAGTCTTCTCTCAATCTATCATTGATTTTCTGTCCTGATGATGGATTCCCTTTGGGGTTCGAAATGTCGACATAATGAATAGAGTATTGTTGATAATCAGGATCATACTTTTCCAAAAAATGACCACATAAGCATAAAGTCTAACATAACTTCCCTGTACGGAGGGGATACATGGAATGAGATCTGTTCTGTCGAAATTTCAAGGATAAAGATTGAAAGAAGAGCTGTCGACCTGCAATTTCTGAAATAGTGTAGAGACGATAACGTTGTAGAGTCCTGTCTAGGGTGCTAGACTAGGCTATATTTATTATCGACCAGGATGCGTAGACTTAGAGGCATGCATCTAAAGTATATAGACATAAAGGATTATTAGCTAAGTGGTTATGATGGTAGGTCACAGGACTTCTTTACGGAAGATTGAGGTATGTTAGATATCACCCAAACACTTAGGTCACTCATTTAATCTACCTAATTACAACATTGTCATTCAATTCATTTACCAAATTAAAACACTGCGTATCACTGCAAACCAAGATTTCAATCTCCTTACAGAGACGCTGTGCATAAAACCCCTGTTCAGCAAATACTCAGCATTCACTAACATTCATGCAAGATAAAAACATACAAAAGCATACTTTGAAATGATAACAGGGTTCATGACATTGCTTTAAAAGACAACAAAGGATCGAATCCCTTACAGGATACGATTCACGATCTCAGTGATGAACTGTTCAAGCACTATCATAAACATAAACCATACGCATTCAATTGAAGTCAAAAACCAATTCTAATTACTATGCATATCATTTAATATCCTAAGTTGCGAATGAAAAGGAAATGACAGTATACCAAGTTAACGCAGGGCCCGTCTGCGTTCCAGAGGTATACTGGACTACGATTAACCAACTATCAAATCAACGCAACAAGGAAAAGATCGTGACTGCAACTATGTCTTTGATATTAAGTTCAAACTCTGTTTTCAAACGAAACAACGATCACCAACTACTGACTACTCAGAACTGTGTTTACATATGGTTTTTACAACCCTTACATTTCGAAAACGAATGTACATTCATGATGTGGCTGTTGCCTCTTTTACCATGTCGTGATTTTTAAAATGTTTCTATCCTAAACTGATTTCAAAAAGGAACAAAACTAAATCAATTTAGAATGCTTTGTTGTTGCTGCCTTTGTCGCCAACATGCTATACTTTGACCTTCGTTGACCGCGCATGTAGGAGGGTCGATTCTGCTGTAGGATAGGTATTCGTCCATGCTTGGACATTGTACTTTTCATCCCTACCCTTCGCTCTAGCCTAGCTATCATGCCACATGTCAAACAATGAACCAATTACAGGATGTTGGAACTTCATGTAGCCATTTTTACCAAAAATTCCTAATTCGTTAACATAAAACTCCTAAATCAATTTTAATGCATTTTAATAACTATAGGACTATTAAATAATCAATTTTCAAGGGATATGAGAGATATATGATGGAAAGAAGTAGGAAAATGATATGTTTTAGGAGGAAAAAGGAGGTCATGGGAGGAGGGGGGTACAAAACTTCCTGGGGTATACATCTGGCTGAAACAAAGACCTCTGAACAATCATGCTCCACACACAACAATGAATACGGCTGATGGTATTGTTGATATGGTTGTGAATATGGTGGGTATGATTGAGGATATGTATGATAAGATTGAGAGTACTGTTGAGATGGTCTCCATT
>APFE031542698.1:51923-62188 GCA_000404065.3 Pinus taeda
TGCATTTTAATAACTATAGGACTATTAACTAATCAATTTTCAAGGGATCTGAGAGATATATGATGGAAAGAAGTAGGCAAATGATATGTTTTAGGAGGAAAAAGGAGGTCATGGGATGCTACCAACAAACGTCATACCTCAATTTACTCAGGTAAAACATAGGCTTTTTAATTAATATAACAATAATTCATTTTTAAAATTAAGTCTGGCTCTCATTCGTGGTGAAATCAAGAAAATGCAGGCTGCACTAGATAGGCTCAGTCGCTCTACCCTTTCCACTCGCTTAAAGTTAGCTAGGATGATCAGCTTCGATTTGTGGAGAACAATTGATGCAAAGGCTTCCTTGAAGGCTTAGAAAGAATGTAGAATGGCCCATGACAAACATTCAAGAAAGCTCTCAAAATTAGGAAAAGGTCCAGTGGTTTCGGCTTTAGTAGTTAGGTTTCTGATGAACCTGGCAACTTCAAAAATAGCAAACAACCTGTAGCGAAGGAGGGGAATGCATGCTTTCAACCGAGAGCTAAGGTTGATAATGTGGTAGTAATCAATTCAGCTGTGGAGAATGGCATACTTCCAACATTCAAGATAGATGACGCAGTAGTAGTTCCATTGAATGTTGAGAATGTAGTGGACGTTGTGAGCATAGTGAATGCTGAAGGAAGAAATGAATTAATGAGAGATGATGTCTCCTACGTTGACTCCAACACTCTCAATATAGAAAAAATCATATTTGTAATGGAGGTGTTGATAAGCGAGGACAATGAATAGGGTAAGATTAGTGATGACACTGTAGACGACAACATTGCTGATAGAGCAAGCATTGAAAGGTTGGATAATACAACAAGCATCAGTTATGAAAGGTTAGACAGTTGGTATTGCAACGACGTAAGGGGTGATAGCTCCTACATCCCTGAAATCAATATAGGACACTGAACAAATGACAATAAGATCACTAAAAATCCGATAAGAGAAATGGATAAGAACAACAATGACGTGGAGGGTGATAGCTCCTGCGTTCTAGAAATTGATATATGATGTCAAATTAATCCAATAAGTGAGCACAAAGGTTTTACCATTAATGAAAACAGTCCCAATAAGATTGATATGAAGAATTCCAATGTGATCTGCGTAGATACTCAATTTAGGGCAAAACCAAGGGAATATGGGGCAGTAAAAATTGCAGAAATGATAGGTCTTTTTTTAGTAAAGAGTTGGGGAATACGAATCACAATGTCTCAAATATAAGTGTTTCAAAACTATTGCCTAATAAGAAAGTTGTTAATCTCTGTTCCTTACTACTCACTCCTGGATAAATTAATACTCTTGGCAAAGGCTTGGGGTTCACAGTCTCTCCCAAGGAAATTCCATTTGAAAGCATCATCTACAACATTCAGAATGGGACTCAAGGCCTTTCATTGCATGACAAAGAAGTATTAAGACAAGATTTTTCCCTTATTATGATGAAATCTAAGTGGCCAAAGAGTAATTTAAATAAAGAAGGGTAGGTTGCTCTTATATCACTTTGTAATAATGATAAAATAGTGGTGCTTAAGGCTGATAAAGGAGGAGAAAATTTTGTTTTAGATAAGGATGATTACATTCATAAAATGAATGAGCATCTAAATTGTGGTAGTTATAGAAGAATTAACTCCAACCCCATTCCTAAGGTTATAAAACAGATCAAGAAGGCTATCATGGGATCAAACCTTGATGATAAAATGAAAAAGAGCCTAATTCCATCCTGTGAGGTTATGCCTCGAATTTATGGATTACCAAAAATTCATAAAGAAGGGGTCCCTCTTAGACCAATATTCAACACCATTGGTTCCCCTACCTATGAATTAGCTAAATATGTGGCTAAGATCCTGAAGCCTCTGGTTGGAAACACAAACTCTTTTATAAAGGACTCCAATGATTTTGTGAAGCTTATCAAGAATGAGAGGGTTGATAAGGATGATATTCTGGTGAGTTTTGACGTGGTTTCTTTGTTTACACAGATTCCTCTAGATGAAGTTGTTCATGTTATAAAAGAAGTCATTGATCCAAAAACAACAAAACTTGCGGAAATTTGTTTGCGTTCCACTTTTTTCAATTTTCAAGACAATTATGATGAACAAATACTAGGAGTCGCTATGGGATCCCTGCTCTCACCTATTGTCGCGAACTTATACATGGAGTACTTTGAAAGAAAAGCCCTTGACTCATACCCTTTGAAACCAACATGGTGGAAAATATTTGTTGATGAAACCAACTTAAAATGGACTCATGGCAAGGCTGAGCTTGAGAAGTTTTTTAATCATCTTAACTCTATATCATCCGAAATCAAGTTTACTATGGAGCTTGAAGAAAACGGTAAAATTCCTTTTCTAGATGTCTTGATTAGTAGTAAGGAGGATGGTACTTTGGGACACCAGGTCTTTAGGAAGAAAACACATATGGAAAGCTATCTACATGTTGATTCATGCCATCATCCTTCCCAAAAATTTGGCGTCTTAAACACTCTTACTGCTAGGGCTCTTAGAATTTCTGATTCTGATCACCTAAATGAAGAAACTAAACACTTAACCTCTATTTTTAAGGATATAGGATACAAGGAGTTTAATATCAGGAAAGCTATAAAAATAGCTCAAGAAAAGGTCCTCTCCATGGGTCCCCGAGAAAACTATGGGAAAGAAAATTGTGGGAAAGTGTACCTCCCATTCATTCAAGGGGTTATAGATAAAATCGTTACGATTTTAAGAAAGAAGGACATATACACTCAATTTACAACATGTGATATGATTAGGAAGAAAATGAGGTCAATTAAGGATAACATAGATCATCAACGACTTAAGGGTGTGTATAAGATTAATTGTTCGTGCAGCAAGAGTTATATTGGGGAGATAGGATGATCTTTGAAAATAAGACTTTAAGAGCATGAAGATGATATTAATAATGGGAGATCTTGTACATCAGCCCTTGTGGAACACTCATCCAAAACCAAGCATCATGTGTGTTTGGAGGACGCTAGAATTATTGCAAGAGATGATCATTATCAAAAGAGGAAAATTAGAGAGGATATCGAAATTATGAAGTTTCCTCATAATCTCAACAGGGACAATGGAAATGAGATTAGTGGAAATTGGCTTCCCTTGATTAGACATATCAATCCCTCCAGATCTTTTGAGGTGTAGTATCACTGGTATCTTCCTCCCTTTTCCTTAATTAATAGCATCCGTCTTAGTGAAAGAGATTTTTTTTTAGGAATTAATAATTATTTATTTAACACAATAAGCATTTATTTGTAAATAGATAAATAAATGATTATTACTAATTAATAAATAATTATTAAGATTATTTTTAAGTTAATATAGATGATTATTAATAAAAATAAATTAACTAATAAAAACCAAAATAATTTTTTTTATTCTAGTACAATAGATTAACATTAATTAATTTAAAAATTATAAATAAAAATAATTCTATAAATATTTATATTTTATTAGGTAGTACTAGGATTAACTATTATCAATAAGATTAATCTATATTATTATAATAAATAAAATTAAAAATAATCCTAAATCTTAAATCTAAATCAAATCAAATCATTTATTACTTTCTAGTTAGGTTATTAGTGGGATTAATAATTATGTTTTCAAAAATTAATTAGACTTATTTTTATATATAAAAATTACTATATACAATTTAGTTTAATCCCATATTAGGGGTTTAAAATAAAATGAATTAAAATGAAAAAACTAATTATATATTAGGGTTACTAAAATAAAGTAAAATTAAAATAGATACTAATTAAAATTAAAAACTTAATTTATACAAAATAATATTACATTATACAAATAAATTATCTATATAAAACTCTAATGTTTATTCATTTGTTATTTCAATAGAATCAATTAGTTTTATTATTTACTAATTCATACTAGGTTAATTAAAATAAATAAATTAAAATTAAATTAAAATAATTAAAACTAAAATAATAAAAATTGAATAGTATATGTAGTTTAGTTTTTGAATTAGTCGGCTTCTACTTGAATTTATCATCCATTAGGTATTTATTTATCTATTCTGGTCAGTAGAGTCTTCTCTCAATCTATCATTCATTTTTTGTCCTGCTGATGGATCCCCTTTGGGGTTCGAAACGTCGACATAATGAACATAGTACTATGGATAATCCGGATCATACTTTTCCAAAAAATGAACACAGAAGCTTAAATTATGATATTAAGTTTAATCTATTCTAAATTTAATTTAATATCATTATTAATTAATAATAATATTAATTATAATAGTAGAATAATAATAATAATCATAATAATAGATCAACCACCTGATATACACAAAAACCCTATTAAGGCCTTGAAAGTTCGCATTCACTAAGGTATCAAGGCAAATGCCCATGTGCACAGACAGGGTTATTTGACAAACAAGTGAAGGTTTATTCTTGTGAAAGATTACGAGTGTGGAGGCTAGATAGGCGGGAGTTTCCTGGAAGTGCTAGGATTTGCAGGCGTCCGCGGGAGTTTCCATGGAAGCGCACAAAGGAGGGATGATGCAGGAGCATCGAGACCGTCCTCAATTGTAAATATGGAATAAAGAGCGGGTGTGATAATTTTAGTATTTTATCATGTAAATATTCTTTTTCTAAAAGAATATGAGAGAATAATTAGAAAAAGGATTGGGATAGGATTTCTATGATTTTTCAGTTAAAATTAGGATAAAAAAAAGATAGGGAATAAAGCTTCAAGCTTTAAGTCATTATGGGAAGAAATGGAAAAAGCCTGCTTTTCTAGAAGATAAGGTCTCAGAAGATCTATTGCATGTATACATTATTATGTATAAAAAAAGGGAGGCAGCTAAAGCTCACAATCAGGGGAGAGGAGAGGCGATACAAAGTTGTTTTGAAAAATTCTTCCTCTCATGTAATGAAATAGAATACAAAGTTAGTTTCATTATGAAAATCTCCTCTAGCATTTCTAGTTCAATAATTTCTGGATAATAGGCTTGTATAGTCCATTTTTCTGTGTATTGGCAGCGTGGAAGTGTTTTATTGTTCTCACCGTGGTTGAAGGAGCACGTGGTTCTCAGTTTGTATCTTAATTGTTTCTACCTGTGCACGCATTGAGGGCAGAGTATAAGAGTGGGCGCAGTTGAGTCTTATGTGATATAATAACATAATAACCTGGGCGTAGTGGTTTGGACAGTGGCGTATAATTTCAGTTCCAGAATTTTCCAAACCTTCAATACGGTATCCACGTGGCAGTCTCCTTATTCGTTGATTGTATACATGCGTGGTGTGGTATTATGTAGTAATTGGCATCATGAATTCATTGTATTTATTTGTTAAATCCACCCTTCGTTTTGATTGTTTTGAATGAAAACCATATTAATTCGGTGAAATCCGGGCGAATGTTTGTTGATTTTCTGTGATACAATATAAAGCCGCGAACAGAGGATTGGTTATATAATTCCTCTGGTTGTCATCCATGTAAAAGGCCACGTAAGACTCCTTATTAATTTGATTGAATAGCATGGTTGTGCGTGCGTATGAAGAGCAGGAGTGCGGAGAGGGTCCGAAATTTCACATAATTTTATAAATCATGAAGCTAGGTTTTTATAATAGTTAAACCAGGGATTTAAATTGATAAATCATGGAACAGTATTTGTTGAACAGCCTTAATGCATGTGATAATTAAAAGTGTGAAGTTTAATTTGATGGTCGACAGTTACTGATAGTGCGGTGGAGTTTGAAGTGTGGTTGTATATAGGTGGCATGGCCTTAAAGTCCGAGAATGTTGACAAGAACTGTGGAGGATGCAAGAGCGCCATATTATTGAAGAGCCTGGAGTTGGAAGAAGAGTCGGGCCTGTATTGTTATAACAAGTGAAGCACCGAGGAACACAATCAATGCCAATGCATGTCTAATGGCATAGTGTTTAAGAGATCCTGGGTTTGCAGGCCAGCTGGCAGCCCTGCATCAAGTGGTATCAGAGAGGGAACAACTTTTTTTGAAGGTTCAAGTGTTTTTTGTTAATTGCATGTGATGATTTTTGGGACTGATGAATATTGATTTACAGGAATAGTGAAGAAATCTCAGCCGGAGGAAGAAGTGAATGTGGCAGAACCGAAAGATTCGAAAGAGGTTGAATAAAGTTGTAGATGAGGGAAGCCTACATGAGCAGTGGAGGATGCTCAAAAGGTTCCAGCAGAGGAACTATGATTACCGAAAGACCAGATCCGGAGGGAAGGATTGGTGAGGTGAGTGGCAGCAAGAGAGCTTGTTGTGGCAGAGGCTTCATGCAACGCATAGGTGAAGAACTTTTGGTGAAGGAGAAGACTACTAAAAGTCATAAAGGAGACAGAGGAAGAGGTTCAGAGAAATGCCACAGAGATGAGATGACTGCAGGAGTTCGAGAAAGAAAGATTGCAGAAATAAAGGCACAGTTACAGGTACTGGAAGAACGGCTGCAGGAGCAGGAAAAGCACAAAGGAAAATGGATCTTTCCACTAAAGGGAAAGAGAGTGATTTGGCAACAATTGCAAAGGAGGTTGAAGCAAATTCTGATTGCCTTGGTGAGAAAGGGACTTAGAGTTCTTGCGCCAGAGTTGGAGGTTGAGAATCCCACATGCAGATATATTAAAAGGAAAGTGTTGAAGGAAGCAGTGAGGACTAAAAAGACTTTCAGTTTAAAAACTGATGAGTTGTGTATGTTTGGAGGTGATGTGATTACAGGTGTTGAGGAGGATGTGCCATCTTATGAAATTGTTACAGCACAAGAGGAAGTTCTTGTGGAAGTGGATCAGTCTAAAGCACAGATAAAGGAAGTAACAATTGATACTGAAAGTTTATGTATGAATGCAGGTGATGATGAGGTGCTTCAACGATGCTACAGAGAAATTGCATTGTTAGAATATTGGTTGGAGAATCCACAGTATGACAGGGAGATTGCAGAATAAAGAGGCGAGTGCAGTGAACAAGAGGAAAAAGTTGCAGATGAAATTGCAGGTGATGAGCCAAAGCATGTTGCAGAGGGACAGGAAGTTTGGGAGGTAGCAACATCTATGGCGACAGCGGTAGCAACAGCTGAGACAACACTAGCAGCAGAAGAGGAACTAAAGGCTTATGATTTTTATTCTAACAATTGTTTTGTGAGTGCAGGTCTTACTGAAGAAGCTGGAGAAAGTCTGCTAGACAAAGAAATTAAAATGATGATGCGGAGGATGATGAAGGAGTCCTGGAAAAGACCAGCACCAGTGAAGCAAAAGAGGAGAAGCAGCAAAAAGAAGACAACAGAAGATTGCAAGAGTGCAGCCAGTGGAACGATGCAGCATAAAGTGTGGAGACCTGGAGAAGAACAACAGACAAAAGCAGCGGAAAATGGAAACTTGCAGCACAAAGTATGGGATCCTTGCACATGATCAGGAGATCATGATTAATTTTAAGGTTGGGTGTATGATGTAGGAGCATCGAGACCGTCCTCAATTGTAAATATGGAATAAAGAGGGGGTGTGATAATTTTAGTATTTTATCATGTAAATATTCTTTTTCTAAAAGAATATGAGAGAATAATTAGAAAAAGGATTGGGATAGGATTTCTATGATTTTTCAGTTAAAATTAGGATAAAAAAAAAATAGGGAATAAAGCTTCAAGCTTTAAGTCATTATGGGAAGAAAGGGAAAAAGCCTGCTTTTCTAGAAGATAAGGTCTCAGAAGATCTATTGCATGTATCCATTATTATGTATAAAAAAGGGAGGCAGCTAAAGCTCTCGATCAGGGGAGAGGAGAGGCGATACAGAGTTGTTTTGAAAAATTCTTCCTCTCATGTAATGAAATAGAATACAAAGTTAGTTTCATTATGAAAATATCCTCTGGCGTTTCTAGTTCAATAATTTCCGGATAATAGGCTTGTATAGTCCATTTTTCTGTGTATTGGCAGCGTGGAAGCATTTTACTGTTCTCACCGTGGTTGAAGGAGCACGTGGTTCTCAGTTTGTATCTTAATTGTTTCTACCTGTGCACGCATTAAGGGCAGAGTATAAGAGTGGGCGCAGTTGAGTCTTATGTCATATAATAACATAATAACCTAGGCGTAGCGGTTTGAACAATGGCGTATAATTTCAGTTCCAGAATTTTCCAAACCTTCAATATGGTATCCACGTGGCAGTCTCCTTATTCCTTGGTTGTATACATGCGTGGTGTGGTATTATGTAGTAATTGGCATCATGAATTCACTGTATTTATTTGTTAAATCCGCCCTTCATTTTGATTGTTTTGAATGAAAACCATATTAATTCGGTGAAATCTAGGCGAATGTTTGTTGATTTTCTGTGAGACAATATAAAGCCGCGAACAGAGGATTGGTTATATAATTCCTCTGGTTGTCATCCATGTAAAAGGCCGCGTAAGACTCCTTATTAATCTGATCGAATAGCATGGTTGTGCGTGCGTATGAAGAGCAGGAGTGCGGAGAGGGTCTGAAACTTCACATAATTTTATAAATCATGAAGCCAGGTTTTTATAATAGTTAAACCGGGGATTTAAATTGATAAATCATGGAACAATATTTGTTGAACAGCCTTAATGCATGTGATAATTAAAAGTGTGAAGTTTAATTTGATGGTCGATAGTTACTGATAGTGCGGTGGAGTTTGAAGTGTGGTTGTATATAGGTGGCACGACCTTAAAGTCCGAGAATGTTGACAAGAACTGTGGAGGATGCAAGAGCGCCATATTATTGAAGAGCCTGGAGTTGGAAGAAGAGTCGGGCCTGTATTGTTATAACAAGTGAAGCACCGAGGAACACAATCAATGCCAATGCATGTCTAATGGCATAGTGTTTAAGAGATCCTGGGTTTGCAGGCCAGCTGGCAGCCCTGCATCAAGGGAGCTCCACTCCCTCCTATAGGTAGGCAATGGCTAGCTGAGGGAAGAAACCATTAGAGAATGTTAGAGGACCTTCAGGAGAAGGGATAAGGAATATGGAAGAGGAGCGAGAACTAAACAAGTTAAGGGAGAATAATAGCAATAAAGAAAATGAGGAGGAAGAAAAGGTACAGGGAGAGAAAAGCAAAGCACAAAAGGGGTCATGTAAACCCAAAGCTGAGGTCACACCCAGAGTATTTTTAAATGATCCTTCTCTGCAGGTGCACAAGGACCACATGCATACATATGCTATCATTTGTAAATTCATGGGATTATGGCCCACAGAAAAGGCTCTACATACATGGATTAAATACAATTGGAAACGAAAAGGAAGCATTAACCTACATCTTGGGTCAAAGGGCTTCTTTACTATAGTCTTCACAAATATTGAGGATAAAGACAAGGTGTTTGAAGGAAGGCCCTACTTCCATGCAGCAGTAGGACTACATGTGGTCGTGGATGATGAATTTTGTCCCTGAGAGAGAAACTTTCACTTCAGTCCTGGTCTGGGTAAGACTTTACTCACTGCCTCTCAACTACTGGCAAACATAATCGTTATCTGCCATAGGAAACAAGTTAGGGAATTTTGTCAAAGCTTCTGAGGCCACCAAAAGGGGAAAGTACACTTCCTTCACACAGATATGTGTGGGGATGGATCTCTCTGGAGCTCTATCGGATGAGATCATCTTGGAAGTTTTTTATGAGGAATGGGTGCAAACAGTAGACTATGAACATATTCCTTTCAGATGCTGGAAATTCCATGAGCATGGGCACCTATTTAGAGACTGCCCTCTTAGTAAAATAGAGAACAGAAGTAAATCGACCATAATGAAAGATATTGAAGGCTTTCACAAAGTGGTTCATAGAGGAAAAGGGGCCAAGAGGGGACCAAAGCAACATCAAACAGAAGGGTCACAGACTAATCTGAATAGGTTCCAAGTACTTGAAGAAGAATAAGAGATAACAAAAGTGGATAAGGTAATGAAAGGAAGACGAGTGGAGAAGGAGAAAGAGGAAGACACAGTACAAACACAGGACATTAGCAAACAGAAAGAGACTATGCTGAGCGATGCTAAACTAGAAATGGACCAAGAAATGACCCAGAGTGAGATGGAAATGGAGGATCATGAACTGCAGGAGATTCTTGACAGGGAACACCTAGATTTGGAAGGGTTTTTGAAACAGGGGACCATGAGTGGGGTAGACTCATTACCACCAGAAGAGTTCAATAGGGTACAACAGCTGTTCCTATGGAAAGCTCAGGCTAAAGGGCTGGATAGGCAAAGAAAAAATGAAAGGTAGGGCAATGAAGGTGTGAAACCTATGAAAATCACACTGGGATTA
>APFE031542705.1:3910-20112 GCA_000404065.3 Pinus taeda
TCTCCATATTAACTACTGACATTATTATTTAACTCCTTATATTTTCCCTGTCCCCATACTAAAACTATGTAGCTAATCCCCTTATGTAAATATCCCCTCCCCCTGGTTGAAATATAACCATAAATACTTCGCTGGGAATTACTAAGTCACCTGGACTTTAGTAAGAACCCTCCCTCTGCAAAAATTCCCACTCCCAAGTGTATGGACCCCTTCCAAACACTAAGAAAACCATTCCCAAATGCTAAATAACCCTCCCCACGCATTCTTCTGTGAGAAATATCAATGTTTATTTGATAAGTTATCACAGCGCAAACAAATTCACCCATTTTCTAAAGTTAAAAACCCACCACGCCGCGGAAAATTGAGCATTTAACACGCACGCACCTTTGCTAAACCCCACGCAACTCCATTTCCCGTCCACCGTCGAATCGTCTCCCCCAGATCCGACGGTCCTTGATCGCATTGCGCGCCTGGTTACGATGGTAGGTTACCACCCGATGTCCGACGGTTTTCCCGTCGTACACCGAGACAGGTGGCGGCCTCCCATTGCATCGGGCCACCCCTGACAGAAACCACCTCCGTACCAAAGGCGGTCCGATGCACAGGGAAAACCGCCCTCCCCTCACATAACAGGAGCGCCACCTCATCCTGCCAGGTCGCCTCCACGTCACCTCGCCTTGCCTGCGCCCGGTCCACGTCATACTTTCATGTCACCCCATCGTACTGCCACGTCACCTTGATGACGTCATCATGTTGATGTCACATCTGTGCCCAAGGACCCCACTAATGACGTCAGCATGCTGACGTCATCCTCCGTACTGCTGACGTCATGCTGACGTCAGCAGCCAGAAAACTGAAAATTCGCGCAAGAGGAAAAATCGTGCTTCGGAGCTCCAGAATGAGAAACAGAGGCAGTTTTCGATGCGCCATTAGCGCGAAGCGCTAATCGCGCATTGCTATGGGAAATAGGCCGTTTTGGGGAATCTTTTGATCCCTTGGCCCATTTTGCACCGAAAAAGCCCGAAATTGCCCGATTTTGCCAAATTAAACCAATTTGAAGACAGGAAGAGACCAGAGACAGAGATTAAAGAGTATCAGATCAAATCAATAGGGAAAAAGCACGTCAAAGATTCAGCCAGCAGCGGAGACCATCAATGTAGCGGCAAAGAGTATCAGCAAAGATATTAACAGCGGCCCAAAGTAGGAGAAAATTAAATACCTTCCAGCAAAGTCAAAAAAGAAGGCGAGGCCACTCAAAACTCTTAAATCATGGTTATTGCACATTTAACTCGCACCAGAACAGAACTACAAATCCCAAAGCATAGTTATTCTAGCAGTACTGCATTGAGG
The DNA here is from genome assembly GCA_000404065.3 of Pinus taeda. Classification (NCBI taxonomy): domain Eukaryota; kingdom Viridiplantae; phylum Streptophyta; class Pinopsida; order Pinales; family Pinaceae; genus Pinus; species Pinus taeda. Next base: position 5,261 of record APFE031542705.1, read on the forward strand.
CTCCAAGGGCCACATTGCACTCCTTTTGATCCAGCTACCTCTGACACAATTTCAATACATATTTACTTGCACTTAATTTTGGCACAAGTTTAGGTTTAGAAAGCTCTTTGCAGACCTGTTTTAGGTCAATTGTAATAAATAAGTTCGAGATATTTGCAGTATAAAAACAACCCTGAACACTGTATTATGGGTTGGTTGGTTGGTTGATTGATTTGTCAAAAAGCTATCTCTAACTGATTTTGCTCCGGGAGAGACTCGCACTGTAATATCTGATAAGTTTCTATAATCAAAGACTGCTTATGAGCCTTGGAGAACGGATTGTGCACTGTGTTTACTGGTTGAAGAGTGATTATGGAATTCCTGTGTTGTCGCATAACTCAATAAGTGTTTCTTACCTCTGTTTTCATTCATGAATTACGCTCTTAAACAACAGAAAGAAAGATTAGCTTAGAATTTGTTTAAATACACTCTATGCTCAATTTCTGTTGTTTCTTTATGTTTTCTTCTGTTTAAGCATAAATATGAATTCCACATGGCTCATGTTTGTCTTAAATCAAGACTGTTATCCAGGGATTATTCATTGCCCCTAGATACAGATCATCCGTCCCTCTGTTAAGTTAAATGAGAGATTCTTAAGTGCCTCTCATTCCTTATACATCATTCACCCTTTTAGTCTGAAGATTGTGTTATGAGCAGCTATCCTACTTCATTATTTCTCTTATGACCAGAAAGACACACTGATAATCCTAACCCGTGACTCCATGCCCAATGGTTTGAAACTTATCACTTCATAAATTGCCTCTCTGCCTGAAAGAATTTTCCTTCCATCCAAACACAAAAAAAAACCCCCTGAGCCAAAAGCTAGCCTAAAATCATCAACAAAGTTGAATCATTAAGAGAGAACCCTCTCTGATTGCAGGTGGGCTAGAACCTGCAATCCAAAGATTGGTTTTTGGTTACCTCGGTCGTATCCCTACAGGAGCCTAGGGACAACCTGAGTAATAACAATCCCCCAATATTGGTGCTACGATTTTAGAGGCATCAAAACTTTTGGCACTAGGAGGAGTGCCAGACTGTGAATGACGAGTAAGTCTAAATCTACAGGCCATTCTACGAGTAATTCCCCCTCACCATCACCTCCAACTTCTCCTTCGCATTCTAAATCTCCTATTCCTGAGCAAGAAGTTGAAAAGAAAAATACAAAACCCACTGTTGAAATCCTAAACACGCCAGACAACTCTTTTCTTGAACCTCCTAAAGTACAATCTTTGATTCATAAACTCTAGGGGAGTTCAATATCTAAAGAAGATTCTGGGTTATCCCAAGGCACTGTTACTTCCCAATATATCCCATCACAATCGCTTACTAGGGCAAAGAGTGAAAAGCTTGGCATTCCACCAGTTAAATTCCCTTTATCAAGTCGAAAAAGGGCTAGAAAGACACCATCAGAATCTCATAGTGATACTTTGTCCTCCTCATCGTCCATTCCATCCATACCATTGCAAGGTCATCCATACGTTTCTCAACTTCAGATCATATTCCAAATAGGTACAAGAACTTCAATATCCTCTACCCAATCACCTTCAATTGCCTTGTCACCCTCTTCTACTACTAGTTCAACAATGGCACATAATCAACCTCAACCAAGGCCATGGACCAACCCAGGAGCTGTTAGAATGCCTACACCTTTGACCCAATTGCCAATACATCCTTAAAAATGGCTACCTAAATTTAATCCTGATAATGGCCTGTTAGCGGAAGAACACATAAACAATTTCATGTTATCAATCATCTTGAATGGAGTAACGAAAGAAGATGTTGTTGTTAGACTATTCCCATACATTCTACAAGGAGCAGCAGGATCATGGTACTTTTCGTTACCACCGGGTTCTATCAATAGTTGGGATGCTTTCCAAGAGCAATTTCTAACTAAGTTTGGAGACGATAGGTCTACAGAAACTTTGATTAATGACCTCTCTAACCTAAAAGCCGAATCAAAAGAGCCCATTAAGGACTTCAACTCATGCTTCAATAAGTTGTTGAATAAAATACCTGTGGCATCCAAACCTAGTGAGGAGGTCCAAAATTAATGGTACATTTCCACTCTTCCTTCAAACATAGCCATCTTCGTTGATAGGGATGTCAAACCAACATTAGCAGAAAATATGAAGGAAACAATAGTTGTTGAAAAATGCATCCTTGCTTTGGAAAAGAAAAACGCTCTAAAAGAGAGGAAATCTAAGAAATTTACCTTTAGAGATGATTCAAAGAAGAAGGAAACCAAGGATCCATATGATATGGAAGGCTTACAAAAAGTTCTTAAAACTATGTCTCATGAAATGGTTGAAATAAAAAAGCAGGTAACTAAAACTTCTACAAAAAGACCATTTAAGAACTTTAGAAGAAATCATCCTACTAATCCCAAACCACCCAATGCTATATCTAATGCAGAATCTAACCTTGATGATGATGAAGAAGAAGATATAGTTTTATCAGCTGAAGAAACGAAAGAAGATGAAACAGTTGAATGTCATCGAATGTGGGACTTTATCTTACCCATCTCTGATAATGAAAGTGAACAGGAAGCTCTTCCAGTAAATACCAAAAGTAAAAGTATAATAGAGCCTAGTCAATTAAATCAAAAGAATAAAAACACAAATCATGTTACTAAAGAGAAATTTCCCACAAAGAAAGCTCCAGTTGCATCTCCCCACAATCAACCATCTTCGTCCAACCCTCCCTCATCATCTAAAATGCTAGTAGTTTCATATTCCATGGATTATAACATAGTGGAAGATATGAAGAAGACTCGAGCAAATATTTCTCTGCATGAACTTAGCAAGCTCAAACATCAACAAAAGTTGCTGCTTAAAGAATTAAATGCAGTACCTTCTTCTCCTCTTCCAACTAGTGTATTATCAAAGGCTACTAGAGGATCAGGTAAGCCACTATCTGATAAGGTGGATGCTACCGATGTCGGTTTGATTGGGGATAGGTCAAATTCTCATACTCCTCCTTTTCTCTTGACTTATGAGATTTACAATAGAAATTTTCATAACTGCTTAATTGATTCAGGGGCTTCATCAAATATAATGCCAGCATCAATTTGCTCTAAGTTAAATATTGAACCCCAAAAATATGCAGTTCATATTGTCTAATTAGATCGAACTGAGGTTCAAGTTTTAGGAGAAATAAATTCAGTTACTATCAGATTATTTGTTGATCCCAGGGTTGTCCAAAGAATTGATATATTAATTGTTGACATCCCTGAGTTTTATGGTTTGATCCTTACCAGAGATTGGTTTGAAAAACTTCATGGTTATATTTCAACTGATTGGCCTCACATGTGGCTTCCCTATAATGAGAAACCAAATCAAATCAGAATTGTTTGCGAAAAACATTTGACTCACATAGCAACTAAGTTTGAAGAAGAAAATCAGCCTGTAGCCTTCAATAATAGAATTCTTGGAAGCTATTCGGTTGAATCATTTTTTGGGAATTTCAATGCTCAGTAATCTCTGTTTCTTGTTAATAGTGTCATATCACAAGTCGAAAATTTCTCCAGTACCAATACTTCTTAGTGTGTTAATGTTGTAGATGAACTTGTAGATAAACCTGTAAATGAGCCTTTATTTTGGTCTTTATATTTTGATGGATCTAAATCTAATGACGGTGCAGGAGCGGGATGTATTTTAGTGAGTCTTGAAGGAGAAAAAACAATTCTATCATGTAGATTAGAATTTGAATGTACGAACAATACTACAAAATATGAAGCATTGATTCAATGTCTCTATAAAGTAATAGGCCTGAATATCCAATATCTGAAAGTATTTGGTGATTCTGAAATTGTCATTAAACTAGTAAGAAATACTCTCCATTGTCTTTCAGGTCATCTAAAACATTATCAATCACTTGTTCAAGATCTCATAACTCATTTTCTGGCATTTGACATTTCTCCTATTCCTAGATCACAAAACGCAACAACATATCTCCTGGATAATGTTGCTTCTAAACTCCTTCCGTTCGAAGACTATAGTCCAGATAGATTTTCTATTGAATTCATTTTTCGACCATCTGTCCCAGATAATTTTACCAATTGGTGTGTGTTCAATCATTATGAGGATATCTTAAATTTCTTGACATCTGAAGGATTTTATGGCAATCAAATTATTGATGAAATTGATCATGATCTTCAATTAAAGCAGAGACTCAATGAAAATCTTATTCCTAAATCTGTGGTCAAGCAAGAAGATCTTTATGATATTAAGGATAGATTCAAAAAGGTCACTAATGCAAAAATTCAAAGTTCAGCTTTAAGGTTTGAATTAGTAAATCTTGGCACTGATGCCAAAGCACAAAATGTCAATCTTGGACTTGGACTTTCATCACCTGAAAGATTTGCTTTCATCAGTTTATTGAAGAAATACAAAATGTTTTTGCTTGGAATTATGAAGATCTGAAAACTTATGATACCTCTATCATTCAACACACAATTCCAATGATCTCTTATGAGAAACCTGTATAATAGAAACTAAGGAAAATTAACCCAAATCTTGAAAGCCAAATCAAAGTAGAGTTCAATAAACTCCTTAAAGCCAAAATAATCTTTCATGTTAGACATTCTAAATGCGTCTCAAATTTAGTACCTGTGAGGAAAAATATTGGTGATATTAAGGTTTGAATAGATTTTAGGAATCTCAACAAAGCATGTCAGAAAGATAATTTCCCATTACCAACAATGGAGCAGATACTTCAATCAGTAGCAAGCTCAAAGTTAATGTCTTTTCTTGATGGTTTTTCAAGATACAATCAGATCTTGGTACATTCAGATGACAGATTAAAGACTACATTCAGAACCAAATGGGGGACATATTCTTATCAAAAAATGCCTTTTGGTTTGATAAACGCTAGAGCTACTTTCCAAAGAGCTATGGACATAGATTTCAAAGGTTTGATCAATAGGACAGTCATTGTTTACTTAGATGACATAACTGTCTATTCTAAGAAAAAGAGCAATCATTTGCATGATTTAAAGGAGATCTTTGAACGTTGCAAAAAATATGGGATTTCCTTAAATGCAAAGAAATCATTCTTTTCTCTTAATGAAGGTAAACTTTAAGGGTTTATTGTATCCAAAAATGGAATATACATTGATCCTGACAGAATAAAAGAAATTTTTGATATCCCTTTGCCACATAATAAGAAATCTATGCAATCATTCTTGGGACAGATAAATTTTGTAAAAAGGTTTGTTCTTGATTTTTCTCATATTGTTTTACCCTTGCAATCCATGATTAAGAACAATTCAGTCTTCAAATGGGGACATAACAAAAAAGAGGCTTTTGACTTGATCAAACAAGCAATCATTAATGCTCATGTATTGAGTACTCGAAATTTTTCTAGTCATTTTATTTTGTATACTTTGGCCAATGAAACATCTTATGCTACCATTTTAACACAAATCAATGATCAACAAGTAGAAGCACCCATATCCTTCTTTAGTTCTAATTTGCAGGGTGTTGATCTCAATTATTCTGAAGTTGAAATACAAGACTTCGTTGTGTTTAAGTCTGTTAAGCATTTTAGACCATTCCTCCTAAAAACACACACTAAAGTAATAGTCCCATTCTCTGTAGGGAGACAATTGCTAGTTCAAAGAGAAGTAGGAGAGAAAAGAGCTAACTGGGTAACATCTCTACAAGAGTATGATATTGATATTAAACCAGCGAAAATTGTTAGAGGGAAAGGTTTTTGCAGGTTATTGGCAAGAGCTTCCAATATACTAGATCATGAAGATTTAGATAGTACTGCACAAGTAAACGAGATAATTATCATTGACTCGAATCTCAATATGTTGATTTGATATTTTACGTAAAAAATGGATATGCTCCCTCTGAATTCGACTACAAAAACAAACTTGCCTTAAGGTTAAAAGCCAAACACTATGAAATCATTGATGATATGTTATTCAGGAGAAATTATAATTATGCTCTATTAAGATTCCTTGAAAAATCTGAAGCGCAAAAGGTTTTGCAGGAACTACATGATGGCCCAGTAGGTAGACATTTTGGAGGAGACACTACAACCCAAAAAATACTACATGTTGGATATTATTGGCTGACTTTGTTCAAAGATGCCCATGCCTACATGAGGAAATGTAAGATATGCCAAACTGCTAGCAAGAGACAAAGGAAACCAGCCTTTCCTTTACAACCAGTTAACATTGAGAAACCATTTGAACAGTGGGGGCTTGATATTATAGGAGAGATTGTTCCACATTCTTCCAAGCAACACAAATACATCCTCACAACCACAAACTACTTCACAAAGTGGGTAGAAGCAATTCCACTCAAGGTAGCCAATTCTGATGTGATTATCAAATTTATTGACCAGTTCATCATTACAAGGTTTGGTTTACCTAACACGCTTATCTTTGACAATGCATCTTATTTTTCTGGAAATAATATAGTTGAATTTTCTCTTAAGAAAGGTTTTAAGTTAAAATACTCTGAAAATTACTATCCTCGAGGAAATGGCTTAGCAGAGTCAACTAACAAAAATCTCATCAGGATTATTAAAAGAATTGTTGAGCAAAACCAAAAGAATTGGCGTAAATCTTTAATATTTGCATTATGGGCAGATCGTATAACTTAGAAGACCTCAATAGGTACTTCTCCTTTTAACTTAGTGTATGGGAAAGAAGCGGTAATTCCACCAAATTTAGCCCTCCCATCTCTAGCCCTAGTACAATTCATTGAAGAAACTCCTTCTTCATCTATTCAATTAAGGTTTGGTCAAATTATTAAATTGGATGAGGAAAGAGAAAAGGCCAAAATTACTCATGCTAAAAATCAGCAAGTCATTAAATATTCTTTTGATGCAAGTTCAACCGGCTCAAAAACGTTAGAAATTGGTGATCTCGTTTTGAAATGGGACAAAGCACATGAAGACAAAGGTAAGCATACCAAATTTTAGAAGATTTGGCTTCGACCATTTCAAATCGTTGAAAACATAGGCTCATCGATGTTTCTATTGTAGGACCTATCAGGAAAGAGAGATTCCCTTCTTGTGAATGGGCTTATCTTAAAGAAATTATTTTCCTAAGGAGGTAACCCCTTCTTACCTATACATATTCTTTATGCAAATTTTGGTTTCTTTTAGAAATAATATTGTAAATAGTCTACCATTAGCTTTCTACTATTGAAAAGCTCTTTGAAAGAATATTGTGACTACTTGCTTTTAGAAATAGAAACTTTCAAGGAAATTATTACAGTTTTGTAAATTAGATAAAAAAAAATAGAAAACTCTGAAATCCTCTTTAAATTTGTGAAATCTTTCAAACCTTGAAAACACAGTAAATCATTTTGAGTTTTATGAGTCGAGAAAGGTTATTTATAAAAAGGTAAAGACTTCCTCCAACTAAGCATCTACAACTCTTTAATTTTCATCCATAAACTCTTAAGGAGTCAAACATTCACCCCATCCACTAGGTTTATGATTTTTCAGAGTGTAATTCTAAAATATATCTTATTTAAAAGATAAGAAGTCTCATTACGAGATTGCTTACCATGATCATAGAGAATTAGTTAAGCTAACATTACCAATACTGCATACCAAAACAGGGTAGTGGCTTAAATCAAAAGACAAGGGGTCTCATCGCGAGCCAACTTGTTCAGTTTAATTACAACCAATGAATGGCATTGTCATATTCTGGCCACCAAACCAGGGCAATGGCTTTTAATCAAATAAAATAATAAAACAAAATATGAAAAAATATATATATTTTAGATATATCTTTCTGAATTTATCTTTAAAATATTATACTCTTAGATGGATGGGACAATGAATAATTGACGGTTAAAAGGTAACCCTTTTGAGATTATAGATGTTTGTTGGCAACAATGGCACTACCTGTGACAAAAGAGTAAATTTAAAAGCTAAGTTGGAGGAGCTCCCTACTTTATCTTTAACAACCAATCAAAGCTTGAACAAACCAAAAAAAAAAATATTTATGATAAGGATTTGTAAAAGAAATTGCAAAATTGATCTCTTTGTTTTTGCAGAGTAAAATTTGTATCTAAATAATTCCAAGATAGTTCCCTTTTCCTCAATTGATTCTACTTAAGAAAGTGTTAGAAATTTCATTATTTTATTCAGAGATAACTAGTTCTTCTAATGAATTGTCAATTGTTGTGCTATACAACAACACCCCCCCCGCCCCCCCCCAATTCAAATTTTTAATCTTAGTATAAAGATACTAAATAAGAAATAGGTCCCCTTTAGGATATAAAAAACAATAAAACCTTTTGAGTAAAATAGATTTTCCATGCTTTTCATATAAAAGTTGCTTTATGAGTGTTTGGAATCGCTCATCGCAAATCGCAATTGCTTAAGACCAATGAACATATGTTTGAAAAGTTGTGATGCGATCAAAGTCATCACTAATGCCTCATCGCAAAGTTTTAAATTGAAAAATCCATTTATAAACATGTGATGTGATATAACTATCACATTTCACATATCGGTAATTATGAGGAATAAGTTAGGGCATTCCGTTGAAACCTTGTGATGCGATAAGGCTATCGCATATCGCATCGTGCCAATCCTAGGAAAACGTTGAAACTTTGCAATGCGATGTGACTATCGCAATCACATATCGCATACCGCGCTCCCAATAGAAATAAGTACCATATATTATGAGCACTCACGATATAATGCTAAATCAAGTATAAAGAAAAAACATGATTTGCCAAGTTTGAAACACACCCACCAACTCTATGTGCCAGCTCATCATTCATCGCAATTGCAACAATACAAGGAACTCTTTCAGAGATAGCCCTTGTAACTCCCGATTTGTGATATGTGATGGCTCTACACGTATTAAAATAATACAATCACTAATCACAAAATTGCAGAGTTTTGACACCTGTTCTAAAAGGACCATTGGAAAACTTGCAATGCGACATATATTAGTTCGGCATTAAAGCTCATGCTATGAGGATAAGATAATGCATTTAGAGGCAGTTATGGTTACAATCCTTTAAGGATTTCATCCTTTCTGACTATGTACTATATGAGATCTTTTGATGTGCATAACTACTTTTAGTCTATAATTAGTTGTATTGGCTCCTCTCAGAGTTTTTTTCCTATCACGCTCCTCTTTCTGATTTTGCAGTGTAAATCCAGAATCAAGCAGGTAGTTAAGATGTCTAAGAGAACTCAAAAGGCAAAATCTCCCCTTACAGTGGAAGAAGGACAAGAAAAATTGGTGTTAATCTCAGATACCACCTGTCTAGGCTTTGGCAAGACCTTGTGGGAAGGCATATATACTCTGGTTGAAAATGAAGTTCTGAAGGAGATAGAGGAAGAAGCAATAGCTGATGGAATTGATAAATCAGAAAACACGCTCAATGATTTAGCCAACTCCTTCCTCCATCGAATAGTAGCCCGTGCAAATATTTTACCATATAATGATATGGTAAGATGGGTAATCAAGAGCATTAAAATAACGGATAGAGCTTTCTTCACAGCTGATGGAAGGATGTTCAGATCCTTCAAACCGGAGGATGTCAAGAGAATGTATCACCTGCCAGATCCCCAATGACACTACAACAAAGCATTCCTGGAAGCTTTCGCCAAGGATAATGACATTGAATCAGACCCTATCAAGCAATGAAGAAACTTTCCTAACAAGCACAAACATGAATCATCTGGTATGTAGTCTGTGGACTCCTTGTAATTTCCATATTGTTATGTTGCTGCTATGAGGTGTAGACTCTTTGGAAGCCTCAATTCTGCTAGATTTTCTATTGAGATGGTTCCATTGATAGAAGCATTGGTAAACTCCTTTGTCATGGACTGGGAAACTATCCTATCGGACAAAATGGCTAGCCAAATACTAGATTATAGAAAGAACAGATTTGTCACTACCCGAGTTGTGCCCCCATTCCATATGAGTGCTTACATAGTTGACACAATTTGTTTTAGTTCCGACTTTCCCATACTAGGTTGGAAACAGATTGTTCAGGACCCAACCCCCATTCATATTTACCATAAATACTTATGGAAGTATGAACAAGAATCATTTACACAGGATTTTCCATGGTTTCATTTTACCCGTCCATCAAGCTATCTTTAATAAACCTGTTCCTCAGCTGTCTCACGAGGCTAGCATTGATTTAACCTCAACTGACAGTTGGTTCAGGGAAGAGGTGTTTACCTATGTTAGGGTTTTTGGCAGTATTACAGATCCTCATGTTCTTCCACTTTACATTCCAGATAAGCTTTTAGCCAGGGAGGTAGCCTACCAGATAGTAGAAAAAGGGATGACTAGAAATCTTAAAGACTCCAAGAAAAAATTGTGGCCTGCTTTTCCTCTTCACTGTGCCACTTACTCATTACATGATTTTAAACATGCCGAGAAAGAAGAAAACAAGACAAAGTATTTGAGTCTAGCCATTATCCCTAAAAGACAATATGACCCAAAGAAGGTTGCTTTCAATTTCACCACTGAGATGAAGGTTAATAAATTCTTGCATGAGGAAGATGAGTTTGATGACTTGTTTGCTTCAACAGAATTATTCTCAATAGTAAGTCATCTAGAAAAAATCAAATTGAGTGCTGAGAAAATGGGAAAATTCATTGAATACAGGACACATAGGTTACGACAATACCTCTGGATTTGGTAAGTATTACACCAATCATTCAGCAGGCAGAACACAGCGGAGAGCAGGTAATTGAGAAGGTTCTGAAGAAGTTCAGACAAATAATAAGGGCAATGAACAACTAACCAATGATGTTCACATTGATCAGATATTGATTAAAGAATGGGAGAAATTTGATCAACAGATCAAAAGTCAGAATGATCCTCAAAACATTATCACATATGCGCCTCCTAAAACATAACGGCCCATTATTCCTGATATTGTGATTGAAGAGACACCCAACAAAGAAATAGCTCAGAAAAGAGATAGAAATAATCCCTGAAAATCCTTCAGGGGAGATTACATTGAATATTGAGGAGGTTCCACCCTTGGATGTGTTTTACACCACAAAACATAGGGTTGTATTCAAGAGGCGGAGAAAAAAGAGGAAAGTAGATCAAACATCATTCGTTGCTCCTCAATATGAATTTATGAATGTCATATGGAAAGATTCATAGGTCAATCTTTTTGAGGATTTGACTAGGTTATCTCAATTTGTAGGGGCATACACCACTGCTACAATTGATAAGGCAACTGAAGTGAATAAATTGATCAAAGAAAAGGATCAAAAGATTAATTAGCTTGAAGAACAATTGGCAGTAGAGTAGCAAAAGGTTAATCGACTTGAGGAACAGTTAACAGTAGAGAAACAGAAGAATGAGTAGCTCGAGTAACAATTAAACCTAGAAAAGCAGAAAATTGACCAGTAGGCCATTAAGAGACAACAACAACTATCTCAGGAGCTCGAGCAACTTAAATTTATGCATCAACAAGAGAAGAAAATCACACAGCTACAATTCTCCTTGGGACAATTCAGATATTATCCCAAGATTGAAGAGTTCAAAAAGGAAGCCTTAGAGGCAAATAAGGCTTTATCTCAACATCTAAATCTACTTTGCCAGAAAATATCTTTTATTGATCCATTATGCATCATAACAACATCACTGATTGACCAAGCAGTTAATACCAGGTTAGAATTTGAAGATGCGGATGATAAAGTCACAAATTATCTTTCCTGGTAAAGCACAGAAGATGGAAGAGCTGCTAACTTACCTAAAATTGAAGAGTCTCATAAAGAGATATTGTTTTCGGAATGGGAAACACAGTTGATAAAAGCAGAAAGAGGTACCTCCAGGGCTAGGGCTATAATGAATAATGTTATTGAGCTGGTAAATGATAACTTATATGGTGCCAATTTAATTTCTGGTTGTTCCCCGGGAAAACTTCCAAAGGCAAAAGTTTTATAGAAGCAATGGAAGCAAGATTTGGACACCAAGGAAGAGAAGCTCAACAGAGTACAAGGTCTTAACTAGGATGTGCATTAGTCCTTTTTTGTCAAGCCGCACAACCAACAGATGACTATCAAGTGCCTTGTTGATGCCATTGATAGCATGATGCCACATACACAGGAAAGTTACACTCCAGGATGAGTCATCCTCCAGAGATCCAAAAAATGCACTCAATTTGTTGGTTGAAGATACAAGAGAAAGCATTATTAGATGCGATGAATCTATTCAAAGGATATCGTGATACTATTTTTGAAATTCAAATTCCATATTTTGATGAAGGCAGTTCGAACAACTCTCAGCAATTTTTATGGATAGTTTGTTTTTAATTTTACTATAAAGACCCTTTCATGTCATTTTAGAAAGGGTCCTCAATTTGTATAAAAACTAGACTTGAGAAGTTTTCACTTCTGCACTTCTTAATTTATTTTTTTATAAGTCGTGGATCGAGGTTTAGACTTGTTGTGAAAGAGCGTCATAAAGACTCACATTTTTGTATCTCCTTGGAGTTTCCAGAATAAAAAGATTGAACCAGAGTGTTACTTGCATAACGGGACTCAAATGCATTTTGTACTTCTATCACTGTTATTTTGTCTTGTTTTATGTAATTAGCATTCCATTGATTTGTTATTGTTGATGTAATCACATGTTTCAAACAACTCTGTATTATCTCACTTTTGATTGATCTAGAGTTGTTATATTATATACATATGTCAACGATAAATATTAGTATGTTATGCGATATGTTTTCACATTACTTTGTTTAATTTCTTAAACAAAGTAATCATTATTTAAATGCATCTTTCTGTGGATAAGTAAATAATCTATATTATTATTTGTCTGCTAGGAATCATCAAGAATCGTATTATTATGAGATCACACATGTTATATAGATATATCTGTATATTTTAGACCTTATGGATTAAACCACCTATCATCTTTTTATACATTTAAAACACCCATTCATCAAACCATACTTTATTGGGATACTGGTCCCATAATATCTAGTCGGAGTCACCATACCAAACGGATAAGGAGCTACACTAAGGTCCGAACCAAGTGGTTATCCCCCAATGTTGGTGCTATGATTTTAGAGGCATCAATAGGAGGGAAAAAATTCAAAATTATAAAATATGTTTTCATTTTCTCTAGCATGGCAACTTATGTGTCACATGGACATAATATGTTGGTACAAGCCTTGGAATATAGTCAGATCACACATTAGATCCTAGCACATGATTTAAGTTACAACCAAAAATGTGTAACAATTTTGAAACTTCCATGTTCCACCTCGATTTCCACGCATATGGTGGAAAATATCATGAACCCAAGTATTGGGTTTGTGAAAAATATAGTGTTTTACACGAACATCAAACCGTTTCTAAAAATTCAATACAGTCACAAAGTTACACCATGTTCTTTGAAGCAGTTTTGTATAAAATTTCAGTAAAAACCAGATTGGCAAAAATTGTAAAATCATTTTTGGGCACAATTTCCGAGGCCATGGAATCGAATTACGAAAATAAAAGAGAGGTTATTTTTTATAATATAACCAATTAGGCTCCATATAAAAATATCCCTAAAATACATCATGTTCGAGAAGTGATAATTAGTTCTTTAACACCAATTTGTATAAAATTTCAATAAAACTAGAATTATGAGATTTTCGTCTAGAATTGTAAATTTGTTTTCTGATTTTAGGGGATTGGATATTGTCATTCCTTAATGGATTTTATGTATAAATAAAGCCTCAAAGGGCACAGGAATAAGGTTTTTCATTATTGTAAGAGCAATTTTTTTCATTAATGTAATAGAGGATATCAGTGATTAGTTTTTGGAGAGATTTAGAGAGTTGATTTGTAATAGAGATTTTTGATGGGAATAAATAATTGATGGTTGTTGAATTGTGGTACATCTTCTTAGCTTGATTTCATATTTTTTGAGCAGCACTAACCTCCTGGGAAGGGCCCCTTAGTTTGGGTAAGTGTTGCTATGCTTTGTACATTAGTTTTAAATCTAGCAATTTAGCTTTATTTTGGAATGAATTTATGTTAGATAAAACTTAGATCTATTTAATTTCTCTATTTCAATTTAGTGTTTAGTACTTCTCTTTAGATTTAAGAAGTGAATTCTATTTGACTACATTTTTTTTATGTTCTTTTCAAATTTTCATTAGATTTGTATTTCACATAGTATTAGATTCATTGCTTTATTTTCAGATCTGTTAAGTAGAATGCATTATGATCAAATTCAAATTGAGTTTTCTCAGGATTAAAGCGTCAAACAAATTTAAATTTGTTTCTTAACACATTTTAATATCTCGAATTTCAATTTACGTAATTTCCATACTTAATTTAATACTTATTCAGAATTTCAAATTCCAACCTTTATGTACTTAATTGAGTACTAGGTTCTATACTAGAACAGAGTATTAAAAATATATGTAATTTGTATTCTTTAATTGGTTGAAGCTTTGCAGCTACTTGGTAAAATATTCCTACAAAAAATAAGAACTTGCAATATATCTCTAAGCATGCTTAGCATTTATTTTTTGATAGTTTGTTAACGCTTTGCTTGTAGTTTATTGCCTCACCTTCTTTACTTGCCTCGTATGCTTTTGCTTACAGTTGCCAACATTTACTTTTCTGCAATTTACTTCTTTCGGTGTGTTTAATGGGTTTCATCACTATATGATTAAAATAGTTGAAGTCTCAAGACCTAATAATCTACATAAATAAAACCACATGAACATTGTTAATAAAATATTGTGGTTCAAAACCTTATACGCATTAGAGTCCCATAATCTAGTGACAAGTGATAATCCTTAGTGATGAGTTCTTTCTAGTGTTAGTTTTTAGCATAT
>APFE031542710.1:0-11436 GCA_000404065.3 Pinus taeda
ATCAGCCATAGGAGACTGTAGAAAAACTCAAATGGAAAATGGGAAATAGTGTTGAAAGAACAAAAATACCATCCGGACTCTAATCAGAGTGGGCCGAGATATGTAAGTCCCAAAATTTGCTGGGGAGAAGGACATAGATTTCAAAATTCAAGCACGCCCAATCAGAAATTCGTATGGTCGTCATGGTATAGGATGGGATGCAAGATGCCTGACGAATGCAAACGTCGGGCATAAGCCATGGATGAAGAGTATTAACGGCGTAACAGACGGGAGGAAATGGCGGTGTTCAAGGAACGGGAGCCAACGATAGAGGTCGACGGACGATATGCTGTCACATCAATAGGAAACTTAGGAAACTGGAAAATCCGTCTACCTGATTTTCCAAATAGTCGCGTTAAAAACAACCCTTTCTTTTTTTTCTATCATTTAGGTTACTGAGTGCGAATTTATTGCTGGTTACAACTCTCACGTGTTGATTTGCTGCGACGTTAATATACGTGGCTGCCTATCTCAGCCACTTCGTGGCACCTTGTCAGCGAGTTAAGAAACGAGATATCCATTTTGATTTACTTGCTCTACAACATATCTATTTGGGTTAGTTTCAACAAAGGCAAAGCTGCAATCCCTGTTGGCTTCTACCAAAGCAGAGCTGGTTGACATTAACCAGACACATGCGAATCACTGGACGGTCATTACGAAATATCATGAAGGTTCTGGGTGTTAATTACATGTTTCTATGCAATGCAAAAATATGGTCAGTTGCCAGGGAGGACCTTATAACTGTCTTTTTGTCATATACAAAATTAGAAATAGCACAGAGCGTGTTTACTAATGTGTTAATGTTCTGATAAATATTATTTTTAAATTAATGGCTATAATTACTTGTATAAATAAAGGTAGTATTTGTTAAATTATAGTATTTTATAATGTTTTTAAGTAAATTAGAAAAGTAATTCTGCATTTGTTAATTTATAATATACTTTTATAATTATATTAAATAAATGTTTTTTTTCTTCTGTAAATTTAATTTTATTGTCATTAAAAAAGAAGCTTTTTACATGATCAAATTATTTTAGCTAATTATTCTCTACATTTGTAGTCTTTACATTTTTTATATTTCAGTTTCTTTATATTTCGTGTTCTGGTTGACTTATGGATTTTTCTTTTTTATTTTTTTTAGTACATTGGTATACTTTTTTTTCTTACATCGGTACACCTTCCAGAGCTATAGATATAGAAAAAATTGGAACAATACTTTGGAGGAGCTTAATATATGATGAATATGACTTTATTATTATTTATTTCTCCTTATTGAATGGTCTGAGATAAATGCCAAATGATAATTTGTTATTTAATAATTTTTATGGTAATTTCATTATTACATAAAGTAAAGATAAAAATATAAAATAGAATTAAAAATATAAATTATTAAGTCTTTACCTTTTTTATTTTGGTTCCTTACATTCAGATTGACTAATGGATTTTTCCTCCTTTTTTTTTTTACTTTTTCTTTCTTAGGTCAAGACACGCTTTTTTTATACCAGGTAAAAGCTTATGGTTAAATAGTTGAAAGGGTTAGAATCAGGTTGCCAACTCAACAGCTACCAAGTCTAGCCCCCTACGAACTCACATGGCAAATAAATTGAATTACAACAAAAACTATTATAACCACTCCTCTGTTAAAATGTAAAGATTGAATAATAGAGTTGGTATAATGAACACAATTCAAATTATGTATCTATAGAGAAGCTTGTAATTACTAATAGGAAGAAGCTCAAACCAGTTCTAACATAAAAACTTCTTCTTGAAAACTGATAGAAATAAAGACACGAATTAACCTAGAATTTATAACATGACTACGTATTTCTATGATTAAGGGAAATTCAAACCCGTTGTAACTGATTACAAGTAATTAAACATGAATAGAATAGTAATAAGTTATATAACAAAAATGAACGACTTCTTCAAAAAAGTGAACATAGGAATCCGAGAGAACTCAGTTCAGAAATCCAACAGTTAAATACCAAATGCGGAAGAAGATATCGGAACAATTCCAATGGAATCCCAAATAACTTAAACAAGTTGCTTAACAAAATTACATAGAATATAGTTTCTAAACTATGAAACCCTCGATTGGGTTAAAAACTGCCTGGGGCTTCTCTTTATCCAAATATCAGTCCAGCAAAATACAAAGATTAAAAACCCTTATTCCACAATTCTATACGCCAAGTGATTGAGTAAACAGAAAGGCACCTGTTGGTCAAGGATATCGATTTAGTGAGGTTATCGAAAACTCCTGTGGAAGCATAGTTGTCAAGTGCACATAACACGGGGTAAAAACCCTAAGGGAATAATGGAGCTCAAGATGACAAAACAGTAACCCAATTAGTAATAACTGAAAAGTAATACAATGAGAATGACTAAAATTATTATCTTGGGCAGGAATTTCGGTTCTTTGGGGTCCAGGAGATTCACCTTCCATCACCTGGGAAACGAACACTATGCACCGGAATTGAGATTGCCTGAAGGACGGAACCTGTACAGGAAACCATCAGACTCGGGTTCGAGACTCGACGGCCGTCCGCACCATTTTGCGCCTGTGCAGGGGAAATCTTTTTCTGGGTATCCTCGAACTTATTCCGGAGAAACCATTTCTAGACCACCGTGGACACCCCTGCATACTTCAATGATATCTGGCACACTTCAACGCAAACATCTGTCTTGCATGCAGGACACGCAGAACAGTACCAAAAACTTAGGATAAATTAAGTTGCGTTTAAAATGTTTGCATCGAACAACGTGAAGGATGCAATAAGACCCCAATTATTTTCCGAACCAAAACTTTGGTTAAAAGTTTGTTGAATCAAAATTCCCAATATTAAACTTAGGTTAAAATGCCAAAACACTAAAAATAAAACGGTCAAACTATGAACTAATACTCGGTCAGCGATGGGATCGATCGCTAATAGTCCCAGGCAGGGACTAATAACACAAATCAAGATTTCACCTCAATTTTTTCCATCGGAAAGTCCAAAAAGTCGCACTAAAGGCAACTCCATTCTCCACTGCCCTCTTTCTTCTCTTACTGCACCTACCAACTTTCAATTGGCTCAATGTCATTAAAATTAGTCCAATTCTTTGGATCTCAAAAAGTTGGCTCAATGTCATTAAAATTAGTCCAATTCTTTGGATCTCAAATAAAGATGCGGATGAGGCAGTTACACATCTTTATGAAAGGTTATGTTAATATTTTCTTTATTGTTTAAATATTTTCCAATAGATAATAGGGTGTTTATTAGCACAATTATATTAATAAATATTGTATCGTTCAGATGTTTCTAAATAAACAATATGATACTTACTAACACAATTATATTAGTAAATGTGATTAGTATACATGAAAAGTATTATTTTCCATTATTTATATGCTAATCAACTTTTATAAATAAAATCTATCTCCAAAATTTAATATTATTTATATTAATAATATTAAATATTAAAAATATAAATAATAAAACCAAAATATAATATTTTTATTTCTTCTTATGACTTTATAATTGTTTATATGATTGATATATTTTATATAGATTTTTAATACAAATGTTCTATATTTTATAGTTATTGAAGCTGGCCAGAGGATTTGCTGAAGAAAACTAGAATATCAAAATTTAGGTTAATGTGATCTTCTTCTATAAAATTCTTTCAATAAAGCTAGAATACTCAATAAAACCTTCACACCTCTAGAGGGCTGGAAAGAGAAACGATTATCTCAGTAAGTTTCTCGATCTTTCTACTGTTATTGTTGATGGTGGTGGCATTGCCCACATGCATGGAAAAATGTGGCCAAGACATCCAAAACCTGCTAAAAAACTATCTGCCATTAAAATCGGGATTAAATTTTAATCTATAGAGTGGAAGTTTCGTTTATGATGACATTGATTTAATTACCTTCCAAATTAAATATAAATATATTTATTTAATTATTTAGATGGAGTAGAGGAATTGTTTGACAGTTAAAAGTGGAAGGAATATGGGCAAAAAAAATTCAATTTTTTTTTATAGAGGCAGTATTTGAATCATATTTTTGATAGTGGAAATGGATTCAGTACCTTCAAAAACCTCTAATATGCTTAAAATTTTGAAATTTAATAACTATAACTTGGATTTATAAAAATCCTTACCTGATTTATCTAAATATAACCGCAATTTTCATAACTTTTTAAACAACTCCTCCCATAATGAGATCACACAATTTAGATCTGTTATCCAGAATGGCTAAATTATCCAGAATGGATAAATTATAACATTCAGAAGGACATAAATGAAAGGTATAACATTCATAACTATGATGAAAAAAATAATGCAAATGAAACCGTGTTTTTCCTCCATCAAATTTCACACTTCAAAGGAGTAATGTCCCATCAAGGTGAGTGAAGTGCGAGTGTTCATCAGCAATAGTTTAATCCATTAACACTCAAAGCTAACACATATATGTCAAATATTTGAAAGAAAAGTTCAGCTATGTGTGAACCCAAGGCATGATTTACCAAATTTTCTGCTATATAAAGGCTAAAACACTTTAGGCAGGGCAAAGATCACTTATTCATCACCGTGAGAATCTTTGAGTGCAATGATAGACTATGTACATAGAGTTAGTGTTCTGGTGTCAGTTTTTCTCTTGAGTGAATTTGAATATGCAAAAACTAAAATATAAATAATATAAATGCAAATAAAATAACACATATTTTTAAAAGAAATATTGTTAAGTAAATTATATGGTGAAAAATCAATACTTTCACTTGCATTATATTATAATCAATATAAATTTACTTTGAGCTTTAGTTTATTATATAATATGAATTTATTTTTATTTTAAAAATTTATAATTTATTTGAACTTTAGCTTATTATATAATATAAATTTATTTTAAAATTTTAATTTATTAAAAGTAGAAGGATGAAACCTTTTTTTTTTAGTGTTTTCAATAAATTTAAATTTATTTAAACAAATTATATATTAAAGATATATGATTATTTTTTAGTTTTTCTAATAAACTTAAATTTTATTTAAACAAATTATATTTTAAAAATACATTATTATTTGTATTGGAGAACAATATTAATTTTCAGCAGGAAAATATTATAAAAACTTATTTATAAACAATGATAGCATGGACCCTCATCTATTCTAAAGTAATTTTTGATAAATATTTTTTAATAATGAATAATAAAGCTAATTATGTTTTATTAATTCTTTTTAATAAATTAAAGAAAGAAAAAACATTATATTATTTCCGGATTATCAAATCCAAGCCACTTATAATTTTAAAAAATTAAAATTCTTGCATTGCAAAACCAATATAGACCACACCTTCAAAATAAATATTTACCTCCCAGTTAACTTATTGTATTAAAAAAACATTTACATTTAAAAAATATATTTTCTCAGATTAACTAGATTCTGGAAATTAATAAACAGAAAATAATTCAATTGAATATCGAATTTTACAGTAATTTCAAAATCTGCAATTAAGATACAAATAAAATTTAAATAAATATGTTTCTAAAACAAATTATTGGATTCTGAAATCTAACATAACTCTGAATAAGATTCTAAAATATTTTGAAAATCTACCATCAAATTAGGTATGGTACAATAAGGATAAAGGTTTTTTTAATTGGAAAAGTGTATTGGGTTTATATTGGTATTGGGTTTGTCTTTCACATATATACTTCTGCCAACCATTATAATCATATATCTGTTCATCATTGTCAATTCTAAATATTCTATGCTACTAATTCTATAAGTTGTCTCATAACTCTGATAAAGGTGTAGTTGGCAAACTAAATTCCCTAGTTCTACTTTAGAATTCAGGAACTCTGATAAAGGTGTAGTTGGCAAACTAAATTCCCTAGTTCTACTTTAGAATTCAGGAATCAAGAATCTCCCGAATTCAATAACTGAACAACCTCCCAAGCTATCACATAACCTCATGAAAAAACCACTCTCACATCTTCAAAAAATGAGAGATTCTTCCCTAAATCCACAACTACCAAACTAATTCTAGAACTATCCCCATTTTACCACCACTTAATTCCTTCTATAAATCACATGAGACCTTTATGATAAAAACACACTATGAAAGTCGTAAGCTAGATTGGGAGTATTTAGGAGCTTCAGTGACAAATAAATGCGGTAGTGCTTATGCTGGAGAATCCTCAGCACTTCTGTTGAGCACCTGCAAAACCAATCAACAGCTCTTACAAGGCCAAACAGGCACGCCTTTCTTTGATCATAGCTGAAGGCAATTGCTTGCTCTACTGACACGCTCAATAGGCAGGTCGCACAATAGACAGGCCTCTGGTTCGAATCTGGCAGATAGGACCACAATCCCATGGGCTACTGTTTCACAATAAGGCTCAACGGGTGCGGTCAAACACCAACAATGCCACAAAGGCTCAGGCTATTCCGATGCGCCACACCACTGTCAAAGTCCCCACTAGCGCAGGGATATCTCCACCGGCTCTATGGCACCACAAGAAGATCAGATAGTCTCCAATCAAACAGCTCCAAAAGGTAGAGGATGAGACCTTGACTCCCCTTGGCTCCACGAAAATGGGATAGCGCTCCTCACAAATTGACTCTTCTAAGTTTATCTTAATGACAGTGGGCAACAAACCAAAGAAACAACCATCTCAACGTATGGCTAGAACGAACTTCACCTCTGATCGCCAGATCGACTCTAATGATCGGCTTTCCCCTGGGCATGTAGATCGACTCTTTAAACAACACTGAATGGCAGATCTGCGCACTAGCCTCTACGACACTTAAAAAAAAATAGTTCCAACCTGGCCGCTCACGTTGCTCGGCTCCACCCTCACTGTCACGCCCCCAAGCCTACGGTAGTCTTCCAACCGTGCCGGCAAGGTGCGGCACCACCCCACTTTTTCTTTTTAACAATACTTAAGTGTGCAGACTACGCCTAATTCACAACCGATACTTAGTTTGTTTTTCGCAACCAAGTAAAAAGCATTAAACCTTTATATCAATGATCACCCATACTTAATCATTATCCACAGTAATATAAAACAACAATTGCACGATATAAAGGGGAGGGGCAACTCCCGAACAGTCTGCCCAACAATATATATTATATCAGATTTTCAACAGTACAATGAGCTAGTGTGCTTGTAAAATCAAGCCAACACTTAGCCAATTTTATACATACAAGGAAACCTACCTTACAATAGGGAATCTGCACCTTTTATACGTGAGCGGGTGCCACACACGGCCACCAAGACGCTCGTATAGTTTCTGCACGATTCCGCACGTTCCAACCGTTCACAACTCGTTCACACCTCAACCACAACCAAGAGATACCTCTGCGCATTCCACCAAGTGCGCATGAGCTATGCGCTCATGATGCGCCTCCTCTTCTTGTGCGTAGAGCTAGAGAAGTGATATTCGATGGAAGATCGAATGATTGCTTGAATGCTTCAAGTCTTATGCGTGTTTATATGGAGTGTAATGTGTGGGAGGGGTGGGCGAAGCCCCTCGGCCGACGCCCCAAATCCTCCACACGAAACCCCTCAATGCGCCCACACGATGGTCGACCTTCCCACGTTTAACGCCATTCAAACCAGCGTATAAACATTTGGCTGCCCATCGTATAACGTCGCATTATTGTTTGTTGTCCGCCCGCACCGCAGGTCCCTCGGCATGCACGCTGCCCGTGCGCGCCCGCCCGTGCTCTACCTCCGTGCGTCTTCACCTATGCGCGCCTGCCCAGTTGCCCAGCCATCATGCGCTTCTGCCTATGCGTGCCCGCCCGATCGCCTAACCATCGTGCGCGCTCACCTACGCGCGTCCGCCCAGTCGCCTAACCATCGTGCGTGCCCGCCTACGCGCGCCCGCCCAGCCGCCTAACCACCGTGCGCGCCCGCCCAAGTTGTCTGGTGCATGCCACGGGCGCCTCACCGTGTCGTGCGCCCGTCGCATCGTCGCCAAATCTCCCAGGGTGGTACATCCTCCTCCACCTGAAGTCATTGTCGTCCTCGACAACATCCCAACTCCAAGCATCAACCATGATGTCGACTCCCCTCACATACGGCAAACATCCCTGCAACATATGTAGGCCTCCATCTCCACCATGTCTCATCCAAGTGACTAATTGTCACCAAGATACTCCATACCAAGGTATGTCATCGATGTCCATGATCATCGACCAACTGCCACAATGTCTCCATGCTACTCTCCACCATGAAAGGCTGATCCTTTCAATACCAAGCTACACGTCCACTGCAACAATGTGTCCTCCATCATGTCATCAACTATCAAGTGATCAAAGAGATAACACTTCTCCATTGGTCCTTGTGAGTTCCTCCATGTAGTCTTCCCTCAAGTGTATAGACCCCACAGCTCCATCTATCTGCACATTGGATCCCCCCATGCCTCGAACTAGTTGGGTAGCTAGTCCAACTATAAGCCCAAACCATAGGAATGCACATCCTTATGTCACCATCAATCTTTCCCTTGACTTCTGCTACATCTCGGACTCGTCCAAGAATCTCCCATGCTCAGGTCCATGATGTAATCCTCATCCATCTGCAACATGATCAAGTCATGGTTTAGTTGCACAAGAGTGTACAACCTCTCCATTGGCTCATACATCTCCAAGTCATAACAGCATCTGCACAACATCCTTGCTTCGGCATGCTCCCATAGAATGTCATGAGTGACATCTCTACTCGTGCTCCCACAAAATGTCTCTACATAACTGTCATGCTCCATATCTCCAACCTGATGTCCATGACACTAGTTGTCCATGATGTCTAACCATGTAGACCTCATCCCAACATCTGGCCATCTGTACCCAAGTCTGCAATCTGTCATAAAGAAGCCTCCTTTCAAGGCCCCTTGTAGAGTTGGTGTGGTCCCCCCCTATCAAGGCCTCCACACCAACCTATCCCCAAGGTCATCTATAGAGAAAGGAGGGCCAGGAAGTTTCCTCCCTGACTCTCATCTACCCATGTGTCGGATTGGTGTTGTGTCCTCAAGTATGTATGCACAGCTCCAACCTCTTCATATGTACACCCAATCTCCTTGAGTTTGTCCTTTGTCAATTGAAAGTCATATATGCCCATGGCATACCTGCAAAAGTCCACTATGCCAATAGGATCTCTACCCTTGTAATCCTCATCAACCACTGCCTCTGAAGTAGTACTTGGACTCCCTTCTTTCGCAACCCCATTGCGAAGATCATTAGTAGAAGATGTCTATGTCAAGTGTTCCAAGGTTCGTGAGACTGCCTTCTCACTTGCCTCATTCTTTCTAGCTCTAGCAACGAAGTCAATCAACCTCCCTTCCCTCGTTGTTTGAGTCATACTCCCAAGTCCTCTTTGCTCCACATCCTCATGCTTCACATTTGGATCTTTGGGATATAATGTCATAGAATTCATCCTTGGTCTATACCCCAAGCAACTCCTTCTACTCATCGGTACCATCGTGGTTCTTCCTCCGGCTGTAATCAAGAGTATGTCTCGGTCCACCATCGGTACAGCTTGTGCAAGCCTCATGAAGTCCTGCCCCAACACCATAGAGTGATCATCCATGTCCACAACTCTCAAGTCCAACTTCCCAAACCACGATCCTACTTTCATTTGAGTGTCCTTCATAACACCATAAAAAAATTTCATGGAAGAGTTGACTGCTTTGAAAGCACTCAATTCCCTCTCCATCTTTGCTTTCTTCCCAAAAGACTTTGCTGCCCTTTTACTCAAGAAGCTATGTGTAACCCCTGTGTCAACCAAAGCTGTAAATCTCTTGCCCTTCACGGTCACCTGCACAAAACTCAGCTTCAAGGCATTACCTCCTTCTGTCCGCTTCGTCTTATGTCTTATCTCAGCAACCTTCTTCAAGAATTCGACCTCAGAAGAGTCAATTGGTTCATGCTCCAACTTGACTTCCTTCTTAAGGTATTTTACCTCCTTGCTTGGCTTATCAAGGCAACCTGATCCTGGCGTAGCTCGAACTCCCTCAAGCTTGTCCTTCATCGACCTCTGCTCAAGTGCACCAACCAAGTGTCCATCGACTACCCTCATAGAACTCAGCTCCCGCACATCCTCTGATTTGTCACGGTAGTAAGTCCCCAGCTTGTCAATGTAATCAAGCTCCTCTTGATCAATCACAACGATCTTCTTCCTAAGAAGCTTTTATTTTATCTTTTCCTCAATCAGCGTGATTTTGGCCTCCAACTTGGCACTTTCCTTCCTTAAACGGGCTCTTTCATCAAAGAGCTCTTGAAGTCCAAGAGTACTTTGTTGGATCTCCTTGTCAAGTTCCTTGAGTTCATCATTTGCCGTACTTTCGCATTGGCTCCTGAGCTCTTCAAGTTCCCTTCTTAGGTTTGCGCATTCTTCCCGAAATTTCATGCTTTCGGCCTTCATAGCAACCCAGTTAGAACTCCATTTTCTCATCTGTTCCAACACCTCATACCTCAAGACTTCACTCGGTCCATGGCTAGACTCACCCTTCGTAGGTGTTTCTTCCATTTTATCCTTCAGTCTTTTATCCGGTCCCTGCATAATGAACTAGTCCTTGTTTCACTTGAGTATGAAACTGCTTCCTTCACCTGCAAGTACCTATCTTTTCTTCTTCATAAGCTTTTCCAAGCGCACCCACACTTGTCTTTGTCACGAGCTCACCAAGGCTCTGATACCACCTGTCATGCCTCCAGGCCTACGGTAGTCTTCCAACCGTGCCGGCAAGGTGCGGCACCACCCCACTTTTTCTTTTTAACAATACTTAAGTGTGCGGACTACGCCTAATTCACAACCAATACTTCGTTTGTCTTTCGAAACCAAGTAAAAAGCATTAAACATTTATATCAATGATCACCCATACTTAATCATTATCCACAACAATATAAAACAACAATTGCACGATATAAAGGGGAGGGGCAACTCCCGAACAGTCTGCCCAACAATATATATTATATCAGATTTTCAACAGTACAATGAGCTAGTGTGCTTGCAAAATCAAGCCAACACTTAGCCAATTTTATACATACAAGGCAACCTGCCTTACAATAGGGAATCTGCACCTTTTATACGTGAGCGGGTGCCACACACGGCCACCAAGACGCTCGTATAGTTTCTGCACGATTCCGCACGTTCCAACCGTTCACAACTCGTTCACACCTCAACCACAACCAAGAGATACCTCTGCGCATTCCACCAAGTGCGCATGAGCTATGCGCTCATGCTGTGCATCCTCTCCTTGTGCATAGAGCTAGAGAAGTGATATTTGATGGAAGATCGAATGATTGCTTGAATGCTTCAAGTCTTATGCGTGTTTATATGGACTGTTACACTAAAATTTGTCACCATGACTATTTGCAGTTAGTATGGCTCCATCAACAGTCATACTATCCTCCTT
>APFE031542710.1:28842-73961 GCA_000404065.3 Pinus taeda
CGAGGCTGGACTACTATAACAGCGTTGGACTACAGGTAGGATCTAAACACTTGATTTCTTGTATGGTAAATGCATGTTTAGAGAAGGATTGCTCTTAATTGTCTTGTTTGTCACTAGAAAGTCTTATGCTTCTAGGGAGGTTGGTATTGTCCGCAAGATTAACTCTTTCCGCATGACATGGACTGTAACGTGTGGGAGGGGTGGGCGAAGCCCCTCAGCCGACGCCCCAAATCCTCCACACGAAACCCCTCAATGCGCCCACACGATGGTCGGCCTTCCCATGTTTAACGCCATTCAAACCAGCGTATAAACATTTGGTTGCCCATCGTATAACGTCGCATTACTGTTTGTTGTCCGCCCGCACCGCAGGTCGCCCGGCGTGCACGTTGCCCGTGCGTGCCCGCCCGTGCTCTACCTCCGTGCGCCTTTGCCTACGCGCGCCCGCCTGATTGCCCAACCATCGTGCGCTTCCGCCTACGCGTGCCCGCCCGGTCGCCTAACCATCGTGCGCACTCACCTACGCGCGTCCACCCGGTCGCCTAACCATCGTGCGTGCCCACCTACGCGCGCCCGCCCGGCCACCTAACCACCGTGCGCGCCCGCCCAAGTTGTCCGGTGCGTAGTCGGGGCGCCTCACCGTGTCGTGCGCTCGTCGCATCGTCGCCAAATCTCCCAGGGCGGTACACTCACGGCCTTCCACTCATACAAACCATAGTTACCGAATTC
Organism: Pinus taeda; assembly: GCA_000404065.3. Classification (NCBI taxonomy): domain Eukaryota; kingdom Viridiplantae; phylum Streptophyta; class Pinopsida; order Pinales; family Pinaceae; genus Pinus; species Pinus taeda. Next base: position 29,569 of record APFE031542710.1, read on the forward strand.
GAATTTAACACCAATTTGAATCGGATATTGAAAAATTAGACTACTTAAAATATAATATCCAAAAAAAGTGAAAGTATACATTTTACAAAACTAAATTATTTTTAAAAATTTTGAGAACTGGTATATATTTTTACTTTAGATCTTTTTAACTAATTATTTATAAACTAAAACAATTATAAATTTTGTACATGTATCCAATACAATATAATTTTATTAAGAAAAAAACTATAAAATTTATCATTTTTAGAAATGGTAACAACCTCATATCATAAATTTAATATAGTCAATAATTTCATTATTAATTAATAACTAAGACTTAAATCTCTCATTGTAACAAGTGCATCTGGTGGAAAGTGCACTCTAATCAATTGTTCAGTGAAAGGTTGTACAATCTGATCAATCCAAAATAGACTAGAGGAGAGAAGCACACTCAAACCTTAATTTATGAATTTTGGATTTTGTTGCCAATGAAAAAGAGCATTGAAGTGTACCAAGCATAGTTACTAAATTTGAAAAAAATAGACTATGAAAATATGGAATAAAAATTTGAGATTATATAACTTATAAATATTTATAAAAGAATTTATTATTCTTTGTTTAAAAAATTTATTAAGTGTTACCACGCATAGTTACCAAATTTGAAAAAAATACACTATAAAAATATATGGAAAAAAATATTGAGATTTATATATCTTATTAAATTTTTAAAAGAATTAATAAATTTCTTGGTTTAAAAGAATTTATTAGTTTTAAGAACTGTACTATATTTTAGTTCTACTAATTTCACAATATAATTTTGAATAACCAATTTATTTTTTTGCTATATTTTCTTTAATATCATGAATTTCTAATTTTAATAATTTTATATTAAATTTTTTTATTAACAAAAAAACCTTTATTAAATTAATAAAAATTTTAATATAGATTTTTTTTTTTTTAAATAACAAATTAAATTGGCAGCTTAATTTTATTTTTAATTTGACCAATGAAGTCACCAAGGTTTAGCAAAAATACGTGCCCATTCTTTTGTGGGGCTAGCCGGTAGAACCCAGAATCACCCCATTAAAAATCAAATCCAATTCATGAGAATCAAGCCAAGAAAAAGCCGATCTGCCCCAATATTCCAAAGATACAAGAAAACATGATTGCACCTCCTCCCTTTTATTATAAATATTATTATGGACCAAGGGTTTGGTTCACAATAGTACGGTCGAATTTGGTAACTATGATACAGATGCTCTGTTTTATTAACCAATTAATCATCAAATAATTATTAAAAACAAACAATTAAACACCTACAACTGTCAAGTTGCATAACCACAAGCTTTTGCAAATTTATCCAGCTTTCACTTGATGTTCTAATACCATGATAAAAATTAAAAAGTCAAATTTATTGAATTGATGCTATGATACTATGATAAAAATTAAAGAATCAAATTTATTGATCAAGCTTGGCAGCTCTAAAGTGAATGAGAAACTGCCTTTAGCAAAAAGCTCTACCTCCATTCACACAAAAGTCTGTTGCATATAAACTAGCACATAAATAAGGTGGTTTGAACCACTCTCTAAATAATAAGATCTTTAGATCTAATCAAAAAGTCTCAATCTTATCCTACAACAACAAACAACCAAATCTAAAAAAACTAACTTTCTCCATTAATTCTAACAAGTTAAACCAATTTACGGAAGTCTTCCACATCCAAACAAACCCTAATTAAAAAAAAAAATACTTATCTGACCAATAAAATATTATTAATAAAATACTCAGAATAGTTTAATGGCTACACCAACAAAATCTTAATGGTTATAAAAAAACATTATTTTTGGTGCATCTCTGCCATTCTCATAAATTCTCCAACATAACGTTCGAAGTTCTCTACATATGACCTGTAAAGAGCATTGACATCGCCAGCACAAAATGTACCTGCAACTCATTGGCATATTCAATCTGCACGATGGTCTCGGTAAAAAACAGTGTTAAATGATCTTGTCTGCGTAAGTCAACTCGCTAAGTATTAATACCACACATGTCCCCAACTATTGAAGCACCAGATGTAACAATTTTAGACCTACTTGCTCACAGTTATCCATGCAATATTGCAAAACAGGTCGAACTCGAAAAACAAAAGAATCGGCAGGCCTCCGAGTCACACGGAACTGTCAAATTCTCTCCAAAAAAAACTTCTTGAGATAAGCAGTCCAAAAACTAACACCATCTGCTTTTCATGTGGGCGGACCTTGAATCAGCACAATTCAAACCCTTAGACGTTATGCATTTGCTTCTCATTCACGCGCAGCTCCACACAACTCTCCATCAACACGCAGTTCTGCAAGTACTTCAATTCTTCACAGTTCCAATTTCAAAGGATCAATTCCTTACCACTTCTGGCATAAACAATGACTGGTCAAATTCATGGCAGTTGTTTCTTCTACAACAGCAGATCTTTGATTTTTCGTTGTAAAAGCTCCAAACACAGAGTCATATTCATGGCCGAACATACCTATTTCCGTTGAGTCGAGCTTGCTCTAGCAGTGGCTATCATTGTAAAAGTTTAATTGTTGTAGCTGCTCGATTTCCCAAACGTTCTTCCAATGCCCAAGTGTAATGAGACATGACCAACTTTTTTCACCCTCTATGCACCGCGCATTGCATAGCTATGGATGGCACATCACGCAGCAGCAAATCTGTTCTATGGATATAAAAATACACACTCCAAAAACTATTACGCCTGAACATCCCTAGGCCCTCCCAATAAGGGAGTAAACCCCAAAAGGGCTCGATACCAATTTGAAAAATCACTTACGCACTCAAAACTTGTCTTCATTTTTCACTTACACGCTCAAAACTGGTCTTCATCATGACAAATATAAAAATAAATACATTAATATTGATTTAGGATAGAAATTCTATATAAGTGCTGCACTTTATTGAGCAAATATCTCAACCAAATAATAAATTAAGATTCATCTAAACAAGTTTTAAAAAATAGGAAATCATTACAATTAAGACAATTAGAGATTATATTTTTTAAGTGTAGAGGTTTCAATTAAATTTTAGTTTTCATTGATAAATTAAGTAATTAAATAAGAAAGATATTACATGGAATATGTGTAACATATGATCCACCAATTTTGGATAGATAATGATAGGGTACAATGTTAAAGCACTCATTGATGTGAAGGTACTTGTTCAATTCCCTGCCCCCATCACGGTGATATATTGGACATGATGAAGATGTAGTCTTGACAAACTTATGGAAAAAAAAAATGTGTAACAAATGATAAAGTAGTCATATAACTAGATAACAGAATAAAAATAAATAAAGAAATAATAAAGAAATTAAAGTGTGAAGTAAGGAAATTTACACCATAAGAACCTCATAGTTGAAGACTTACAACAACCCTCACAATTTTTTTCAATTTAGAAAATAAAAGATAATATTATTTTGATGTTTGATATTATATTAAAAGGTGAGATTTAATTTTTGTTGCTAAAGATTTTTAACAATTTAATATGGAGGAGGTGGGATTGTATATGTGTAAACATATAAATGTCATGAAATTTTTGTATTGGTTAAACTATTAGATTAAATAATAATAATAATAATAATAATAATAAGTATGGAATTCAAGTAAAAAGTAATAAACATAAGAAATAACTTATTGTGATTTTTTTTATTAATAAAATTACAAATAATTTTTACCCTTGTGGTGACGGTGCTGGACCCGCCAACATGTCAACGATCTCTCCGATAAGAAGTCTCAACTAGACCTCAGATTGTTTGGAGTAGGAGTCTCAACATTGGGTCATAAAGCTATGCCTTGATTGTGATAGCACATAGAGGTATGTAAGATATCCTTGTCGGAAGAAAGTGCGTGACCTTGCAGCAAGTCAAGAGAGATGTATGGGGAGGCTCTAACACATGAAGGGGAAAAAGAAGTGTATCTCTTAGAAGCTTGTAATAGTACGCAGCCTGAAAGGAACACACGAGCTGAATGGCATCACAAACTGGAAAGCAAAATAATCGAAAATCCAAAGTGATGACTTAAACCAACAACATTCTTCAATAAGATTCATATGATCACATACGGAATAGTCCATACATCAACACGTAAGCAAAACTACATACATTGCTAAAGTAGCTAGAATAGTCGAACTAAAATAAACACATATGCATGAAATGTGTTGGCTCTGTTATATTATATAAAGTGAAAGTTTCATCCATACATACAACCATGACAACCACTAGCCCCAATAGTGGAACGTTATAATAAACACTGCCTGCTCCTCCAAAGAGATGTGCTCGCTCTGCACTATAGAAAAGCCAAGGCTTGTCACAATACTCTCCAAGCCCTCTCTAAGTAATGCCTAGCAAAATCTTGGCTCCCAAAAGCCTGCTCTATGAGTTATGAGGTTCTATTTATAACAAATTGTAGGTGACCCTTGACATTCCCCTTTGTGACTCTTGGACTACACTCATGACTCTTTACATTACATATCACTATTTGTATTCCACTAATGAAGCTTCGAATTTCACTTTACATCATGTTTACAAAAATGGTACATTTTCCACATATACCTATGTGGGACAAAATTGGCTTGAGTCAACCAAATAAGACAACACTAAGACAACTGTGGAAAGACCAGCTCAACAACCTTCTCTCTATGATCCTCAGTGACAAGTTGATACCATGCTTGATAGTGTGCAATGGTGTCTGTGTACTCTTTAATGAAGTCCTTCTGGAAAAGAACTCTTGCCTCCATTGCTTCCGGGTATACTTATTTGGAACCTTGGTCCAACTGATCCTATAACATGCGCAACTTGGTCTTGAGCATGGTCGGGACGATGATGTACATCTTCATGTTATTTGCGCTCACATGCAAATTTACACTGGTGGTTGTGAGCATCAACTGATTGAAGTACGCATCAAGCTCCAATCTGACTTGGTTCTTCTCTTTGGCCTTGATGAGCGTACCAATCGACGGGGTGTTATACTTTCTTACCACGACATCCAAACTCTTGTACAACCGTGCATACGACGCCTCGATACTAGTGATGAGTGACGAAAGTTCCTCATAGTTCCAGATCTAACCCAAAATATGTACTTTATCCAACTCTACATGTGGCTTCATCATCTTGTGCAAGTGAAGTGGGGCTCCCTTGTACATCATTGTTCATGTTTGTACATGATCAACTGCGGTGTGTTTGTATGCGAGTGTTCGTGCTATCTCGGTGCAGCACTGTTGATGACCATGTAGGTGGACAACTACCTTGTGCACGGTGATGAACCTGTCATACAGTCTCTGTGTGACTGTCTCAAGAACTGATACTTCCATGAGTATGGCCATCCTCATCTCTGCTCTGGCAGATCCTATTGATTGTTCCTCTCTCTACTTAGTTGCTTGCAATTCCTTAGCCATGCGCTCATTTTCTACTATCAAGAACCTAACACTCGAGCTAGAGGCTTTGGCATAAGCCTTTGTAGCATTGACCAAGGTGGTTGGATATCTCCATACATCTGACACAATCACCTGTTCTTCCAAGGGCACAAGTGATGCATTCTCATCCGAGGTGTGCACTCTACGTGCTTGTACAACTCTGTGTTGTGACTCATCAAAGACTATGTTGTATATCTCTGTTCCTAGATGGTCCCCAAGGATAATGGTATCCCCTTGGAGCTGGTGAAGCCTGTGGAGTGACCTCGGTTTCTTTTGGCATAAGGTTTGTATTGTGATCCTACTGTGGCTACTCCACCTCCATGTCCATTTGGTCTACTATATGTTCGCCTTGTAGAGCAAGTTCTTGTTCCTGTGACTACTCACCCTATTCCTCATATGTTGTTGGTTCAGAGTCTTCAACCTGTATTGGTGTAGTTTGCATTGTCTATGCACCTTCCACTTCATCTTATTCTAGTTCTTATTCATGTTCATGTTGTGCTTCCTTCTCTCTTCTGCGTAGCTCTTGTTTTTCCTTAGCTTCTTCTGGACTTCCCGCAACATCCTCTCAATATCTTCCAGCCTTTGTCATTTTCTCTTTCTTTGCGCAATCCTCCTATCGCGTTGTCGCCTCTTCGCGTCTATCTCCAAAGCTACTTTTCCACAAGTGGGTATTCATTAAACTTGTAGCTTTGATCCATCTCTGTGCCTTCGGAAATATTCCTCTTACCTTTTTCTTATGCAAGTTTGTTTATTTTTGCTACTGTTGTTGTTGCTCCCTTTGGTGTTGCTACCTTGAGTGCTATTAGCCACTCCACTGCAATGCTCATTGGTCTTCCTCTGCCCAATGACACGCCCGTGGATCCAAGAATAGTAGACTCTCGCACAGTGCTCCCTACATAAACCATGTATGTCATATGGGTTGAAACTCCTAGTGATGAACTTAAACTTATTGAAGTCTTCCACTTCAGCATCTGCTTCTTTCAAACTCTCAACCACGTGCAACCCAATTCACATAGGAAGCGTGGGCCATGGTGACTTCTTCTTCCTTTGAAATCCAATTGACAATATTATTGAGATGTGGTATACAACCTATTGCATGACCAACTTATTTGTGGAGAACCTCAAAAACACATGCGGAGCTTTCTCAGTGTTGTACATCCTGATTAAGTTTCCCTCAGGTGAGGCATACCAATTTTCAATGTTTATCACCGCCTCCATTTTTCCTGGGACATGCAAGGTGGATCTTGTTCAAAGATCATCATGTACAGAGGGGAGATGAAATGGTTGCATATTCTAGCCATGACTCCTAGGTAGTTTCAATCTGAGAGCAACTTGCAATATATGTTCATAGCACTTTCTTAAGGTGTCCATGCCCAACCATTGCTAGGAAACTATTGACGGGCACATATTGCATCAAGCAAGAACGTAGACATGAAGACTTTTACTTTTTTATCCATGGGTGGACTCCGAGCATTGGACAGATGCACTTTCAACTGGATATCCAACGCGCTGAACCATTTGAACGGTTTTCCTTCCTTTTTTAACTGATCCAACATAGAAACCCAACTCTACGGGAAGGTTTATGTACTCCCTTGGCCATACAAGCGGCATGAAAAGATGACCAAGGACTGATATGCCTTCTTGAGTGTCTTTGTCCTGTATATATGGTTGGGTGTCATCTTGAAATTTGTCAGCTCCTTTACCCAATGCTTCAAGATATATCTTGTGTCCGTGTTGTCGTTGGGAGTGTAAAATGGTGCATCCATCTTGCTCACTCGGAACGGAAAATGATATATCTCCTTATAATCCTTTGTCCTTGAGGAAGCAAGCCTTGTTCCACTTACACTACTCATTGTCATTGTCTCAGGATCATTATGTGAGACAATCCAGTGGATCACATCTACACAAGGGAACATCGAAAACCTGCATGCAACCTTGTATAGTCCTGACTTATGGATGTTCACATAGACTAGTCTATCCTCCAGATTCTCCTCAAAACTGCTTGACAAAATGGTGTTGATGTCCTACCATGTTGTCTTGTTATCATTCTCGATGAATAGGTGTGTGTTTGTGTACATAGGTAAGCTCATTGACCCTGTTCAACCATGTCCCCAGTATTGCTCTTAACTGTGTCTTTTGATCCTGCTCTTTTGGAAGCCATTGTACCTGTGTTGCTTAGAGGATGATGAACACCTATGGTACCTGGAGATAGAGCAACACTCATGGAAAGAAGATGTCAGTTGAAAACCAAAAGCAACTTTGAGGACTTACATGCAACAAACATGGTTGATTGTTTGGGAAAATTGTGCAATTTTGTCTTGGAGAGGTTGGGAGAATGATAGCTGAAACAGAGTAGAGCACAGTCCAGGCTACTAGTGAGATGACTATCTGTTGAAACTGTATAGGGCATAGTCCAGCTTGTCCTGCTGAGGACTGGAACTGCACAATGCATAGTTTCAGTCAGCATGACTACTGCCCAGGAACGCGCAATCTCGGGGGCCAACTGGGGCATTATCTCCCAAAACAACACAGAGCACAGCCTAGAAAGAAAGTGGGAGGAAATATTTGTGCAATTCCTTGGAGCAAGACAAAGCCTTCCTTCCCATAAATGCGCAGTGCAAGCTGGGCAAGGCAAGGTCCAGGCCAAGATAACTCAGACCTACCGACGGGTGAGTAAAAATCATTGAGGACCGAATGCACGAATGCATGTGCAAACATGGTGTAGATCTGAGTGAAATAAACATGCATGTAATTCAAAAGAGTGCAGAAATAAATCAATCGACAAAACAAGAAGCTCAAGATGCAAGTTGTTGAAACGACGATTGTGGGTGCAGAAACAGTGTTATGTGTGCGACACTAAGGAAAGATAATGCAAAAATTGAAACAACACTTTTACAAGCTAAAATTCAACAACTCCTCTGGCATTTCAAATTCATCTCCAGAAGACGAACATCTCAGAGGATGAAGAGTAACATAAGACATGATAGATGTGTGAATATTCAAAACAAATTTCGAGAGCTCAACTTGTCATCTGACCCTCCTTCTAGCACCAGAAATGTTGACGGTGCTAGACCTGCGAACATGTCAGGGGATCTCCCCGATAAGAAGTCACAACTAGACCTCAAACCGTTTGGAGTACGATTCCCAACAGTGGGTAGTAAAGTTATGCCTTGACTATGATAGCACGTAAAGGTAAGCAAGATATCCTTGTCGGAAGCAAGTGTGTGACCTGACAGTAAGTCAGGAGAGATGCATGGGGAGGTTCTAACACATGAACAGGGAAAGAAGTGTATCCCTTAGAAACCTATAATAGTAGATAGATTGGAAGGAACACATGATCTGAATGACATTGTAGAAATTCTGACTGTAGATTAACCTGATTATGAAATATAACTAAATCAAAATACTTAATCTACTTCTACTATCAAACTTGTAGAAGCTTAAGCGATTTGAGAAAGATCAAGCAGAACACATATAATTGAGAAGAAGAATCAATACACATGAAACACAGAAAATATTCAGGGGAAAGCCTCAGCTAAAAACCCCACTATCTGTATTATCATACAAGGTGGAAATACATCAAGATTACACGAAGCTTTAGCTCCCACAGCTAACTAGCTCTTAGCACAATCCTCCTGGATGCTCATAGGTAATCAAGGCTTCTCACAAACCTTCTCCTCTACCCTCCAAGCCACCTATTTCCTTGCGTTGTTTCTCCTGGGTGTTCCTATTGTTACCAAGTGTAACACTAATCGCTCACATTGATCCCACACCCTGTAAAACTGCGCAATCCTCAAGGAACCTTGTTCCTTCTGCATGGATGAGTTTCCTTTATAGGAAAACTCATGCAACTGATAGTATAATGTCCCTGTCTTTAATCTCAACACATGCATGAGTTATTTATGAGAGAATCTTCAGTTATCTGGAGTACACTAGTTGCATGCATACATGCATTAACTGACTGAATCACAATTAGTTCCTGAAACTGTATGGAACTAATTTAACTGTACATAACTCAGTTAACTAAGCTAACTCATTACAACTCAATCTTATCTCCTTAATTTAAGTGATAATTATTGCATGACTCCAGAAAGACTTCTAACTTGAATTTCTCCAACTAATTAATCCAAGATGAATTAATTAATTATTTTTCAAGTAGCTCGTGAGAATAAATTCAAATTTTAATTCAAGGAAAAATTAAATTTGGAATATACTGAATGTTATTTTTAGCATTTCTTGTTGTTATTTTCAACACTCCCTCTGAACAAGAAAGGAATTCAACTTGATCCTAATCCTGAACCTTTGGAATGTTCAACATGTAACACTTCTCTCTAGTGTTGTTGCTCCAGCAACTCTAGAAACATAAAAATATACAACCCGAATCAATATGATGCATCTGTCATCAAAGTCTCTAACTGTTATTGCCTCTGTCAACTGAAAACTCTACGCTTTTGTTGACTCTACCTTTCTGCACTATTGTCAATCCTTCTCTATGCTCTTCAGTATCTCACTGCTCTAGCCTCTGTCACTTTGATCTTTGACTGCATCAATCCCACTGATTCCTCCCGCTATAATGTACTTTGGGCTCCCGTAGCAGGGTATGATCCATGAGATAAAACCACTCAATGGACCCTGCCCAATTTCAGCCTTCTTGAGACTATCACTTCACATCGCACCACCTCACACCTAGAGGTATGGCTACATGTGATCCCTTTGCCCACTTGGCTCAAAATTTCCCCCTACTAGAGGTCTCTGCATGAGTGGATGCCTCCACTCGGTCTCCCCTCAGCATCTCCAATTGTGGATCCTCACAATTGTTTGAGACTTCTTCTGGGGCTGCGCGTTGAGAGGTAATTTACTCTCCCTCTCAACCACCAAGTCTCTAACATTGGCCTTTCTCCTCAAGGCTTTGCATGCATATTGAACCTCAAGAGCATACAAGTTCTAAAATCGTGAACCGATCTATTTCACCTGTCTCGTGGTGATCTGTCTAAGGAAAAACTTTCCCTTACTGAAGATAACATCGTAGCCTTTGTCCTCCAACATCGCAATCGATCCCAAGTTCTTCTTCAGTCCAGGCACATACTTCACATCTTTCAAGGTTATAAGATCTCCATGCTCCCTCTAAAAAGCAACCGTGCCCACTCCTGAAACACTATACCTTTCATCATCACCCATCTCTATGCGCATCTTGAGGTCTTTCTCCTCTAGGGTACTGAATAAACTTTTAACGTCGATCATGTGGAATGAGGCTCCACTATCAAGAAACCAACCACAACCCATCACCGATGAAACCATGCATGCGATGAGGGTGAAGTCCATTTCGAACTAAAAGGCTAATGCCTCACCTTCAGAACCTTCCAAGGATCCCTTCTTGGACTTATTCGATGGGCAATTAGTTGCATAATGACCCATATTGTGACAATTAAAGCATCTCACTTTAGATTTGTCATCCTTCTTCCCTCCATGAGAAGAATTCGATTTGGGATGATAATCCTTATCCTTCCCTTTCCTTACCTTACTCGCTAAGGCTAGATTTGCTTCATCATCCTTGGATGAAGAACCATCTCATATGCTCCTCCTGATCTCCTCCTGCTAGCTCTTTGGAAGGCCAAGGAGAGTGAGGTTCACCATATCATCATCGGAAATAGTTATTCCCACACTTCCAAGCTCATCTCTACAGGTGGTAAGCTTGTTCAGATATGTGGAAATAGTTATTCCCACATTTCCAAGCTCATCTCTACAGGTGGTAAGCTTTCAGATATGTGGAAATAGTATCACCGTTCTCCATCTTGATTCTTCAAAGCTTATACTTGAGTGCCAATTTCTTCTGGCCGCTATTGTTTTGGTAGAGGTCCTTCAATGTCTTCCACATTGAAAACGGAGTCTCCTTCCCATAGAGACTCAAGACAATATGGTCTCAAACTCGCTCAAGGATGCTCTGTCTTGCCCTCACCACACACTTCTTCCATTCAACCAACTCTTATGCATTAGTTGAACCTGGCTTTGGGATTACTTGATCAATGAAATCCTTCAAACCATTGTCTTCTAATACAACTTCCATGCAATCTTTCCATGCTACGTAATTCGAGTTGCCATTCAAGGCATACTTGAGTCTCAAGCCATAGAATGCCATTGACCAACCTGAAGTATGAGATGAATTCATTTTGTACCTTCAATCCCAAACTTCAAACTTCGAATTTCCCTTCTCAGTATATTGTTCACAGCTTCGATCACCTTTGCTCTGATACCATGTAGAAATTTTGATTGTAGATTAACCTGATTATGCAATATAACTAAAGAAAAATACTTAATCTACTTATACTATCAAACTTGCAGAAGCTTAATCGATTTGAGCAAGATCAAGCAGAACACATATAACTGAGAAGAAGAATCGATACACATGAAACATAGAAAATACTTAGGGGAAAGCCTTAGCTAAAAACCTCGTTATTTGTATTATCATACAAGGTGGAAATACATCAAGATTACACAAAGCTTTAGCTCCCACAGCTAACCAGCTCTCAGTACAATCCTTCTAGATTCTCACAGGCAATCAAGGCTTCTCACAAACCTTCTCCTCTGCCCTCCAAGCCTCCTATTTCCTTGCGTTTTTTCTCCTGGGTGATCCTACTGTTACCAAGTGTAAGACTGATCACTCACACTGATCTCACACCCTGTAAAACGGTGCAATCCTCAAGGAACCTTGTTCCTCCTGCATGGATGACTTTCCTTTATAGGAAAACTCATGCAACTGATATTACAATGTCCTTGTCTTTAATCTCAACTGGCTCTTTCTCTGAATATACATGCATGAGTTATTTATGAGAGAATCTTTAGTTATCTGGAGTACAATAGTTGCATGCATGCATGCATTAACTGATTGAACTCACAATTAGTTCCTCAAACTGTTTGGAACTAATTTAACTGGACATAACTCAGTTAACTGAGCTAACTAATTACAACTCAAATACAACTCAATCTTATCTCATTAATTAAGGGATAATATCCTTAATTTAAGGGATATTGTTGCATGATTTCAGAAAGACTTCTAACTTGAATTTCTCCAACTAATTAATCCAAGATGAATTAATTAATTATTTTTCAAGCAGCTGGTGAGACTAAATTCGAATATTAATTCAAGGATAAATTAAAATTGGAATATACTGAATGTTATTTTTATAATTTCTATTTTTAGCATTTCTTGTTGCTGTTTTCAACAGACATCACAAATTGGAAAGCAGAATAGTCAACAATACAAACTGATGAGTTAAACCAACAAGACACTTCAATAATATTCATACAATCACATATGGAATAGTCCACACATCCATGCGTAAGTAAAACTACATATATTGTTAAACAACTAGAATAGTCAAACTACAATAACAACACATGCATGAAATGTCTTGTCTCTGTTATATTATATAAAGTGAAAGTTTCATCCACACATACAACCATGACTGCTAGTAGCCCCAATAATGGAATGTTACAATCAACACTGCCTACTCCTCCAAAGAGATGTGCTCGCTATGCACTGTGGAGAAGCCAAGGCTCATCAGAATACTCTCCAAACCCTCTCTAAGCAATGTCTAGCAATAACTTGGCTCCCAAAAGCCCATTCTATGAGTTATGAGGTTCTATTTATAACAAAGGGTGGGATAACCCTTGACATTCCCCTTTGTTACTCTTGGACTACCCTCATAACTCTTTACATTACATATGATTATTTGTATTCCACTAATGACACTTGGAATTTCACTTTACATCATGTTTACAAAAATGGTACATCATCAATATTCTCTCTGTGATCGTCGGTGACGAACTGATGCCATGCTCGATAGTGTGCAATGGTGTTTGTGTACTCTTTGATGAAGTCCTTCTAGAAACAAAATCTCACCTCCATTGCTTCCGGGTATATTGATTTGGAACCTCAGTCCAACTCATCCTGTAACATGTGCAACTTGGTCTTGAGTATTTCCGGGCTGTCCATGTACATCTGCATGTTATCTACGCTGACTAGCCTATTTGCGTTGGTGGTCATGAGCATCAATTGATTGAAGTACGCATCGAGCTCTAGTCTGACTTGGTTCTTCTCTTTGGCCTCAATGAGCGTACCAATTGATGGGGTGCCATACTTTCTTACCACGACATCCAAACTCTTGTACAACCATGCATAGGAAGCCTCGATACTAGTGATGAGTGACGAGAGTTATACATAGTTCTGGATCTAATGTTGGATACGTGCTTTGTCCAACTCCACTTGTGGCTTCATCATTCACGGGGATCCCTTGTACCTCATTGTCCATGTCTGTACATGATCAACTGCAGTGTGTATGTCTGAGAGTGTTTGCGCTATCTTGGTGCAGCATTGCTGATGACCATGTAGGCGGACAATTGCCTTGTGCACGGTGACAAACTTGTCATACAGTCTTCACATGACTGTCTAAAGAGCAGATACTTCCACGAGTATGTCCATCTTCATCTCTTCTCTAGAAGATCATGTTTATTGTTCCTCTCTCTACTTGGCTTCTTGCAATTCCTTAGCCATGTGCTCATTTTATGCTATCAAGAACCTAACACTCGAGCTATTGGCTTCGGCATAAGCCTTTGTACGTTCGGCTAAGTTGGTTGGATGTCTCTATACATCTCACACAATCACCGGTTCTTCCAAGGGCACAGGTGATGCATGCTCATTCGGGGTGTGCGCTCTACGTGCTTGTAAAAATTTGTGTTGTGATTCATCAAAGGCTATGTTGTACATCTCTATTCCCTGATGGTCCCCAAAGAGAATGGTATCCCCTTATTCGCTCGAGAGTTTCTCTGTTGTTGGAGTTGGTGAAGTCTGTGGAGTGGCCTCATTTTCTTTTAGCACAAGGTCAATATTGTTACACAACATTTTTTCACTGTCCCTGTACTCCCCGTTCCATGATCCTAAAGAACCTCTACAGTGAGTCCCACCTAGGAACCTCTACAGTGAGTCCCACACACTTCTGTTAGCATTCCATGATGGCCTCAATAATGATAATTTTAAGGCTCTCCCCTTTAGTCTTCACACTAAACCAAATTCACACTTCTCCCTCACACACAACTAGAGAGCTACAAATATGAATAACTTGCTTATTACTCCACAATCAAAACTTTAACTAGAGCCTAATTAGAACTAGCTTGTGCTTGGGAAAAAGGGAGGTTTATATAGCATGGATGGAAGGGAGATGGTTTCTCTTCTCATGGGATAAGTTCTTATCTCTTGAGATAGTTCCATCCTAATAGGGGAAAGGAGCCCAAATTTACCTCCTCAACTCCATTTGGCCTAACCATTTACGAGACTTCCATTACGAAGCTTATAGAGTTGGAAGCTTTGGCTCCTTATTTAAAAAACTTTCCAAAAGAGGATCGGTGTGACTAGAAGAAGGCTCAGTTGCTCTGGTCGGTGCTAGGGACAGTTATAATCCCTACATATCAGCGTGAGGAGGACACGAGTCATTAGCGCAAGCTAGTTCTAATTAGGCTTTGGTTAAACTTTTGATTGTGGAGTAATCAGGCTCTCTAGTTGTGTGCGAGGGAGAAGTGTGAATTTGGTTTAGTGTGAAGACTAAAGGGAAGAGCCTTAAAACTATCATTGTTGAGGCCATCATGAAATGCTAATGGAAGTGTGTGGGATTCACTGTAGAGGTCCTCTAGGATGATGGAATGAGGAGTACAGGGACAGTGACAAAATGTTGTGTAATAGGTATCCTAATCATGTTTTGGTTTCTCCACCTCCATGTCCATTTGTTCTACTATCCGTTAGCCTTGTAGAGAAAGTTACTATTCCTGCTACTGCTCACCTTGTTCCTCATCTGCTATTGGTTCAGAGTCTTCACCCTTATTGGTGCATTTTGCGTTGGTTGCACGCCTTGCACTTCATCCTGTTCTGGTTCCTGTTCTTGTTCATGTTCATGCTCATGTTGTGCTTCCTTATCTCTTCTGCACAGCTCTTGTTCTCCCCTGAGCTTCTACTGGACTTCCCACAACATCCTCTCAGTATCTTCCAACCTTTGTTGTTGTCTCTTTCTTTGCACAATCCTCTTGTCGTGCAGTCACCTCTTCGCGTCTATCTCCAAATCTACCTTTTCCACAAGTGGGTCCTCCTTAAACTTGTAGATTTTCTCCGTCTATATGCCTTCGACAATCTTCCTCTTACCTTTGTCTTGCATAGGCTTGTTGCTTGTTGTTTTTGTTATTGTTGCTCCCTGTGGTGCTTCTACCTTGAGTGATGCTAACCACTCCACTGCAATGTTGACCATTTCATTGAGCTTAGAGGAGTTGTAACAATACCTCCATGGGTCTTCCTCTAGCCAATGACATGCCCGTGGATCCAAGGATAGTACAATATCGCACAATGGTCCCTGCATAAACCATGTGGGTCGTATGGGTTGAAACTCCTGGTGTTGAACTTAAACTTCTTGAAGTCTTCCACTTTGGCATCTGCTTCTTTCAAACTCCCAACTGGATACAACCCCAATTCACAAATGAAATGTGGATCATGGTTCCTTCTTCTTGTTGTGCAGTCCAATTGAAAACCCTGTCGAGATGTGTTATGAAATCTACTGCATGACCAACTTGTGCACAACGAACCTTGGCAACACATGCAGAGCTTTCTCCACGCTGTACATCCTGATGAAGGTTCCCTCAAGTGAGGCATACCAATATGAAATGTTTAGAAATGCCTTCATTTTTTCCTGGGACATGTAGGGTGGATCTTGTTCAAAGATCATCGTGTACAGAGGGGTGATGAAATGGACACATATTCTAGCCATGACTACTCGGAAGCTGCAATTTGAGAAACTTGCAATATATCTTCACAAAACTTTCTGAAGGTGTCCATGCCCGACCCATGTTAGGAAATTGTTGATGGGCACAGATTGCATCAAGAAAGTATGAAGGCATGAAGAACTTTTCTTGTTGATCCTTGGGCAGACTCCGAGCATTGGACAGATTCACTTTCAACTATAGAGCCAACGTGTCGGACGAGTTGAACAACTTTTCTTCATTTTCCAGTTGATCCAACATAGAAACCCAACTCTGTAGGAAGGTTTATGTACTCCCTTGGCCATACAAGCAACATGTGAAGATTACCAAGAACTGATATGCCTTCCTAAGTGTCTTCGTCTTGTATATTTGGTTGGGTGTCATCCTGAACTTTTCCAGCTCCTTTACCCAACGCTTCAAGATATCTCTTGTGTTCGTGTTGCCATTGGGAGTGTAAAACGATGCATCCATCCTACTCATTGGGAATGGAAAATGATATATCTCCTGATAATCCTCTGTCTTGAAGGAAGCAAGCCTTGTTCCAATAAAATTTCTCACTATCATTGTCTCGAGATCATTATGTGAGACAATCCAATGGATCACATCTGCACAAGGGAACATGGGAAATCTGCATGCAACCTTGTATAGTCCTGACTTATGGATGTTCACATAGACCTGTCTGTCCTCCAGATTCTCCTCGAAACTGCCTAAAAATATGGTCTTGATGTCCTTCCACGCTATCTTGATATCCTTCTCAATGAACAAGCGTGTGTCTATGTACATGGGCAAGCTCATTGACCCCTATTCAACCATGTCCCATGTACTACTCTCAACTATGTCTTTTGAGCCTACACTCTTAGAAGCTATTGTACCTGTACTGCTGAGAGATTGATGAACACCTATACTACCTAGAGACAGAGAAACACTCATGGAAATAAAATGTCAGTTGAAAACCAAAAGCAACTTTAAGGACTGATATGCAACAGACCTGGTTGACTGTTTGGGAAAATTGTGCAGTTTTGTCTCAGAGAGGCTGTGAGACTAATAGATGAAACTACGCAGAGCACAGTCCAGGGTGCCAGTGAGATGAATTTATGCTAAAACTACATAGAACATAGTCCAGTTTGGCCTGTCGAGGACTGGAACTGCGCAATGCTCAGTTTCAATCAACATGACTGTTGCCCGAGAAAAATGCATTGCGCAATCGCAGGGGCCAACTGGGGCACTGTCTCCAAAAACTGCACAAAGCATAGCCTAGGAAGCTAGTGGGAGGAAAGCTCTCAACAATTTATGGGAGCAAGGCAGAGCCTTCCTTCCCAAAAATGCATAGTGCAAGTCGGGCAAGGCAATTTTCGAGCTAAGACATCTTAGACCTGCTGAAATGCGATTCAAAATCACTGAGTAGTAAATGCATGTGAAATGATGGTGTAGATTTGAGTGAAATAAACATGCATGCAATTCAAGTGAGTGAAGAAATCAATCAATCGACAAAACAAGAAGCTCAAGAAGCAAGTTGTCGAAACAACAATTCTAGGTGCAAAAACAATGTTATGTGTGTGACGCTAAGGAAAGGTAATGAACAACTTGAAACAACACTTCTACAAGCTAAAATTCATTGAAATGCTACAAATTGTTCAATAAAACCAAGGAAACAACACTCATACAAGCCAAAAACTAAAAAGTGATAGTAAAAGTGGAAAAAGGCGTGAAAAGCAAAACTTACCCAAAAAAGTTGCAAGTTGTGTTAACTGTGCTAAAGGTTCCTAGATGCCTCGTGAATGCTAGAGATCCAAGATCGAATGTGAACAATGAGCTCTGAGGCATAAATTATATAGATTTGGAAAACTTAGGGTTTATGACACACATGCCACAAATCTAGGAAAAAACGACACTTGGCAGGAAGCTTCTAAAAATAGTCTTTGCATGTAACTCCTGCTACTAAAATAGACCCCTAAAATTTAGGGATGCCTTTTTTCTTTTTTAGTTTTCGGAAAAAGTTGCCCGACATGCAAGGAAGGATTGTGTAGTTCTATAGGGAACTGGACAAACTGCCACCACATGCGATAGAGAGTCAATGAGGCAAAGCCTCTGTGTTGGTTCTAGACTTAGGGGCCTTGGCTGACTGGCTAGCTCTGCGCAATTTTCCAAAGCAATGAGGCTAGGCTACTTTGCGTATTTTTGGAGAGCAGAGTAGCTGGTCAGTTCTGCACAATTTCGGAGAACAGTGCAACTAGCCTGGCTGCTCTGTGCATTTTTGGAAGGCAGTGCAGTCGGGTAAGTTTCTGCACAATTCTTGGAGGCAATACAGCTCGCTAAAACTGCGCAGTTTTCCATAGCAATGTTGGTTGGACTGCTCTACGCAATTTCCAAAGCTAAGATGCCTAGCCTGATCTACGCAATTTCTGAGTGCAGGGTAGTTGTTGGGCTTCTCTGCGCATTTCTAAAGGAGAAGACAAGCTTCTCTCTAGATTTGCTCGACAGCCGATTGACCGGATGTGGACCAAGTGTTGGGAGTGCTTGTGGTTGACCAACAGAACACGTGAGTTGTACACAAGCAGTGAAATGATAGATGAACTCAAATAAGTACAAGTACTTGATCAATGCAAGGTAGTTGCATTGATTTCAAGGAGAGAGGCTCCAAAAAGAAGCGAAGTCGAAATTTTGGAGGGTGGTTGTAGCTGCTACAACACCTTGAAAAAATCATAATATACATATCACATTAAAATAAATTCAAATAATAATGATTTACTTTAGCAACAATGGTACTTCAAAACATATAATTAATAAACATATAAAAACTTAGTAAATTATTGAGCCTAGAGGCTCATTCTAGAATCTAGTATGAGGGAGATGTGGAGTTGACACATGTACCTTAAAAAGTTTTGTCTACTATAATAAACACATAAATGATTATACATAATTGATTAGTTTTAATTAAAAGCATTATAAATAATTAATAATTGCATTCTCATTGTGCTCACTTGGTTTTTTTATATTTCATTTTCACTATTCGAGTAATAAATGAAATATTTTGATATCAATGTTAAATTATATTTGTGTGTCTCTTGTGTCTTAATGTTTACCTTAGTAAAATATTTTAGTGCTCCAAAAGAAAAAGTAATTAAAGGTAAAATAATTTAGTTACTTCTTAATAAGAGGAAAATGTGTAACTCATTTTATTTTTAATATAAAATATTAATAATAATAAATTATTCAAAAATATATTTTAAACAATGAAAAATTACAAATGGTGTATATATAGAGAGACGGAAAACCACTATAGATCTATCTTAATCACAATTATCAAGCACTAAAAGGGACTAAATCTATATTTAATGATATAAACTAAAATAATGATTCATATCAATAATCATTATATTTCAAAACTTCATATTTAAATTATGCAATATTTATAATAAACATTTTTTTTCTAAATTATCTATCTATTTATATATATCATCAATACTATGCATATCACATTAAAAAAATTATAAACCATATTATAAAAAAGTTGCCCCGCGCACATTTTTATATAGAGAGATGTGAAATTTAAATAATTAAGAAAAATATTATTAAAAAAAGGGAATCAAATCTCTTGAAATGCAAACCTTTCTTTTCCACTCAAATTGAGAGATTCTATCCCTCTCAGCTTTGATAGATCCAAATACAAAATTAAAATGAATCTATAGTGTAGTAGAAAATTAAATAATTATATATAATGTGTTTAGTTTTTTAAGTAAATTATTATTAGTATTATGATTATATTACTTATAAATTTTAAAATAATAAGATATTTTAATTTATTTTGAAAGAAAGAAAAAAAAAAAAAATATATATATATTATATATATATATATATATATATATTATATATATATATATAATATATATATATATTATATATATATATATATATATATATATATATATATATTATATATTATGAAGCAAGAAAGGGACATATTCTAAAACAACAAGAGGAGGAATGGTGTGGCATTTAAAAAGTTGAGACATTTGGGCATTGACAGGGATTCAAAAAGTTGGACCATTTGGGTATTGACACGGGACAAAAATACCTAGTTTTTTACAAACAAGTTCCTAAAAGGAAGAACGACAACTCTATCTGGAGTATGAAAGACGAAGAGGGGAATTTATACACCTCTCTAAAAGATATTCATAGGAAGGCATTGAGTTTCTTCAATCTACATTCCAAAGGGCGAGAAGGAATCTCTTTTCATTCATAAATATGTATCCTAAGATGGTCAATCCAAAAGAAAATGATCACATTGGGAGACCCATCATTAAGGAAGAATTGTCAGGGGTTTTGAAGTCCATGGAAAGGGACAAGAGCCTTAGTCCAGATGGATCGACTGTTGAACTTTTTGTACATTGTTTGGACATCATGGAGTCTGAACTTATCGCAGCGGCTGAAGAAACAAGAAGTTCATGCATGATCTCGGGATCGATAAATGCCATGTTCATTTATCTCATATCTAAAGTGGCTCATCCATCTACTTTTGTCAAGTACATGCATATATCATTATGTAAAATGGCCTACAAACTGATTTCTAAAATCATAGCCAATCGGATCAAAGCAACATTATCTAAACATATCACTCCAGACCAATTTGGTTTCTTGGACAATAGAGAAATCCAAGATGAAGTGGCCATTACTCAAGAATTCTTACATTCTATCAAAACTCGAAAGCATGAGGTTTGTATCATGAGGATTGATTTGGTTAAAATATATGACAGTGTGGACTAGGAATTCTTATGATCAATCCTTCACAAGATTTGTTTCAGAGTCAAGATGGTTGACTAGATTATGGCATTTATGACATTAATGAATACATTGTCATCATTAATGGTATCCCATCAGATTTCTTCAAGCCTTGTAGAGGTCTTATACAAAGATGTGCTCTGTCACCTCTGCTTTTTCTGTTGGTTATTGATGGTTTAAGTAGAGGTATAAATGAAGCAAAATGAAAGGGTATTATTATTGGTTGTAGGATCACCAAAAATATTCAAATTTCACATACAATGTTTGTCAATGACGTGTTTTCCATAGGGAAGATTTCCATCTCAGAATGGAAATCCTTTCACCAAATTCTCACATGTTTTGGGACATCCTCGGGCCTTTATATGGATAAAGGAAAATATATACTCATATCGATGATGAAGGAGGAGGGAATTATAAAGGAAATAGCACATATTTATGAGGTAGCACAGATTCCCATGGAGGGAGGTTTTAAATATTTGGGTTTCTATTTGAAACCAAATAAATACAAAATGAGTGATTAGGAAAGGTTGATCAATAAGTTTGAGCGCAAGTTGTCATTATTGTTGAACAAATGGCTCTCATTAGGAGGGAGGTTGGTAATGATCAAACTGGTCCTACAAAATATATCATTATACTCGATGCATCTTTATTGTTTTCCAAAAGACATCATAAAAAGAATTGATGCCATTATTTCTAGGTTCTTACAAGTCATGCCAGGACTCCACAGAAAGATCCATTTAGTTCATTTAGATTCTCTCTTGACACAAAAAGGTTGGAGGATTAGGCATAAGGGACACTGCGAGTTTCTATAAGGTACTTATACTCAAGAATTTATGGAGACCTATAAAGGGAAAAGGTATTTGGCAACAACTCATTAAGGAAAAATAATAAAAAAAAAACATGTAGAGGATTGGATAAAGGGGGGAGCATGAAGCAAAAGGGGGCCTCATACATATGGAGAAGTATGATGAGAAGCAAACGTTGCTTCTCAGAAAATTGATATGGAAGTTCAGGAGGGGGAATAGGATTGAGATAGGATTCTTCGTTAGAAAGGAATGGAGGGAATACATCCTCTATCTGTATCCCTCCTTGAATTCTTACATGAAAAAGGCTTATATTGTATGAACCAACTATGTGTCGATCGAAACTCTTCCACTATAACAGGTTTATGGATCAACGCTCTCGATATCGGATTGGAAAAGATTCTATCAATGGAAAGGGCACAATTCATTGTACAATTATGTCATGTTGGTATTGTTTTCTCAGAGAAAGAAGACAATATGTCATGGGTTGGAAGTGTGAAAAAAGAGCAAATATAGCTCAAAGATATTTATAAATACATTACCAAGAGACGAGGTTCAACTGATAGTGCCTCTTGGTTACATATAACATGGAAATGGAATATTCCAATGAAACTCAAATGTTTTATGTAGTTGGTGATCCATAACAAGATTTTAACTTGGGATAATTTCCTCAAAAAGGCTTCCAAGGACCTAACAAATGTGCTTTGTGCAATGATAATGTAGAAGATGTGGAACTTCTCTTTCTGCCATGCCTATTGTAGTCTCAATCTGGAGAGGGGTTTTGCATTCACTTAACATTCAAGCATAATTGAATTCGAGATCCATAAAAAGGTGTTCATCTCTATGGTTTGAGGAGAATAGGACATTTTTATCATTACACTTCTATATTCAGAGGGGCATTTGGAGAAGCAGGAACGATAAGATCTTTGACGAGATTGTCCCAGAAATAAGAGACACATGTATAAAGATCTCTGCATACTTCTTGGAAATTGGGCCTATGAAGGAGAAGTCTCCTTCGAGACACATACCTTATAAGGAGGTATGGTTTCATTATCTCATTGTTTTCTTTGATGGGGCATCCTCTAAAATGGTTTGTGGAAATGAGGATTTCTTAGTATTGAAGCCTGGAAACTCCCTTAATTTCAGTTCGAATAGTGGCTCAGCGTCAAATAATAGAGTTGAGTTATGAGTTCTTTGGGGGTCACTTTTGTGTGCCAATTGGCTAGCTATAGAGGACTTAGATGTATTTGGTGACTCAAAAGTGATCATGGATGGGGTACAACAACAATATTTTCTTAGACAACCTTCCCTCACATTATGGATGCAACGCATCAGAATATTGATGAGGTGCTTCCAAAAAGTGCCTATCAATCATGTTTTGAGAGAACAAAGCAAAGAGGCAAATTTTATGTCTACAAAGGGGCGCAATAAACCACCAAGAAATATTTTCTTCTCATTCATTGATAGTGGAATTATCTATAGTTCAGGGAATTTCATTTTCTAAAGGACATCTAAGACAATTATACTGTGAAACTTTTTATATAGCTTGTTCAAGTCTTTTGTTATTTTCTTTTCATCGTGAAGAAATATTAGTATATATAAGAATTATGTTTTTTGAGAAGAAATTGGTATAAAGGAAAGAAATTTGTTCTCATGATATAGATCCTTAGAGGTAGATGAAATAACTTTACAATTTCTGAGACTTTTATGACTCAGAGATGCAAGATCATGTGAAATGAATATACAAAAAATGTATCTAGTTTTATTTTTGTTAATAAAAGTATGATGGTTTTTTCCTTTGAAAAAATATTAATAGCAATCACAACTATAGAAAATACTGATAACAAGATCAATAGATTGACACAATCCAATCTAAATTCAAATGACTATTTTACCTAACTATAATGATACATGTTCCTGCAGTGGGCTCTCCTCCTGAAACAATGTATCATCTAAATAAACTTCAACACCAAAAGGAAATCCTTAATCACACATGGATGAAATTCTCATAAACAATCTATCGTTCGAATACATAACGAGAGAATCAATTCATTTTCTTTCAGAACAGAGTCAATTTATATAATTAGCAAGTGTCCAAAAATAATCAAGCATATTACCTTTGAATCACATATTTGACCATTCTAGTTGATAGTTAAAAATTCGTAAAATTGTTTCTCTTTTTGTCTTTTCTACCAAAATGGAGTGTATAGTTGTGCCTTTTCATACTGAGATGGTCAGCTTGATTCATCCAACATGGTCCTCAACAACCTCGACAAAAATTGGAGTTGGTGGTTTTAAGAATCGGTTGTAATCACATTGTTGTCCATCGTGACTATTGCCCTGCAAATTTTGTAGCAAAACCTTTCCGTAGCTTCTACAAGGGAAACTATTTTGCAACAACTGTGACGAATGCATAACTTGTAGCTTCTGCAGCAACATCTTGAAGTGAAATTTGGAAATCACTCAAGGAAAAAGTTAAAAACCACATAATTCTACTATTCATACAATGAAATGTCCATCAAGATGAAAAAAATAAAATTCAAAGTTATCTAGTGTCGAATTACCAATTGTGTCAAAAGGGTCACAGACTTTTGGTTGACAATATGCAAAAATAGGGCAAAGACTCATCAAAAAGAGATAAGAAAAGGCGACATTTTCACGGCCTAACACCTAATAGTTACTTTAGTCTAGTTTGTGTGGGTATATGGAGTTGATATTCTTCATCAGAAACTAGAGGTTTTAAGGTGCATTTGTGGTTAGTAGCTAATTTTATTCAGATATAAGAAAAGGTGACATTTTCATGGCATAACACCTTATAGTTACTTTATTCTAGTTCGTGTGGGTAGATGGAGTTGATATTCTTCCTCGGAAACTAGAGGTACTAAGGCTCACTTGTGGTTAGTAATGGACTTTATTCGAGTCCTTGGGGTGCCACTAATGAATATGATTCTTAACCAATTAGGGTATTCATCAAGGGCTAAGTGATATCAATATCATTGTATAAACACATCAATATCAATTTTGTTTCTTAATTAATCAAGGGTATGCATTGGGGACTTTGAGTAGTAGTAAGATTCCTTTACACCATAAATTTACAAGGTACGATGGTACTGTAACTCCAAAAACTCTCCACCACAAGAATGAATGATCATTTGTACATTTGATCAGTTTGTTGGACATGGTGGATGTATGATTGTTGATTTGAAATATGACATTAAAGAGTAAACTTGTTGAGTACTTAGTGATTTATTCTATACCCTCATTGATCTTGAACCTTGTGTAATATATCTAAATTACATTACATTTATCATCATAATGTAATGAATATCATGTAATAATAGTCATAGGAAATCATGATGTGGTGTAGTAATTAATATGCAACAATGATAAGTTTATGCAATAATTATAGATCATATTCCCTTTTCCAACAACATAGTTGATCCCCTCCACGTATATTTATATTCATATGTTGGCTTGAGGGGGCCTCACCCAAGTTCAGCATTAATTAGCCAAACAAATCCCTACACTACTGGCCCTTTCGACATCAGTCCGCAAAGCACGGACCGAAGTCTCACCCAAAGCAGTATGGGGGGATGCTAGAACCAATTTTCCGCACCTTGAGATGGTCATGATGTCAATTTATTCCCTTTATGCCTGCCTTCGCGCAGATCACTTCACTCTAGGGCTTGCCAGATAAGCCCGCTATTTTGCCCTTCAATACCTCCACAAAAGGTTACAATCGACCTTCGCGCAGTCCTAACTAGCAGCTCAGGCTCCTTCGCGTTGGTATGGTAGCGAACCATGCAGATTCCAAAATTAGTCTAAGTGACCTACTTATCTTATTAAATGATTATAGCTAGCACCGCGTAAACAAATATCCTTAATTGCTTTCAATTTTCCAATGTACTTGCATTCATTTGTGCATCATATAAGCATTATAAAGGAAATTCATACATAACATATCAAGATGCATCAATAGAACAAAGACACATAAATTATTGAATATTTCTCTTTATTGATATCTTCCAAGTGATTACAGACTTTATCCACCCTGTGCACACAGCTACAAGGGTCTGTGCACTCAGCTACAGACTTCTACCGTAGGCCTCTGCGCACTCAGCTGCAGAGGCTCTACCTAAGCTACGACCCGAAATTTAGAATTCTTACTTCAGAGCTATGACTTTTTTACATGACCAATGACTCTAACTACTTAGAGCTTAGCTCTCTTTATACAATCCCATGGTCCGCGGACCATGGGTAGATCTCTTACAGCTGACTTTACTTTACAAAACTAAGGGTAGACAACCCTTTATGACTTATGACACCTTCACGCTCCACGACCACAAAATGTGGAGTCTTTACAATTTTATGACAAAATTTGACCAAAACATGGGCTTTTAGCCCCAAAACTGTCCTTGGGGGATCTCGTTCCCAACATCATGTCATTGTATCTCTAAAAATTTGATTGAATATTGAATAATAATAATAATTTATCCCTTGAATAATATATGGAATGATCCTTGCTATAACGGATGCTTAGATGAACTAACCAAGAGGTTCACTCCATCATCCAATTGGTATCAAAGTGATTTTTCCATTACCTTGTGGAGAAGTATATTTTTCCACATTGTTTTCAATTGTTCCAATGATTTTTTATCAAGTTTATTTTCTAGAAACATCGGGGGGAGAGAGAGAGAATTTCAAATAATTTCATACTTATGACCCAAAATCCTTGCTTAAAGAAAAGTGCACATAATGAAGCATAATTCAACCAAAAATTGCATACATTCCTATAAGTACAATCAATTGCCCCATACCTATGTGATTAGGTTTACTTTTTAAAGGCATGAGCGAGAGATATAATTACAAATAATTTCCAAGCTTGTGGCCCAAAATCCTTGGCTAGAAAAAAGTTACATAGGAAGAAAATATAAGTCAACCAAAGATTTAGTACATTACAATAAGAAAAGTTAATTGTCACATACACGGTACGAGAATGAAATTGAGAATGAAAGCTCCAAAATATTTTAAAATACAATTTCTTGCAACACCCTCCAAAATTTTGGCCTGCATACAAATTTCGGAGCCTTTCTTGGTTTTTCTACTGATGGTTGCAAATACTCGAGCTCATTCCATGAGCTCTTGCAGAGTCTTTTACACCCTCTGCTTATCTGACCAATGGTCCTATTTTGGCATGTGGATTTCTTTGTCATGCTTGCAGTCTTGTTCTAACAATTTTGAAGGTTGGTCTTTGTGTGCTTGAGTTGTCTTCGCTCTATGAACATCGATCATACTCACACATAAAGTTATAAGCACTTACACGCAAGTGTCGCCACAGTTGTCCGAAGGCCTATCTCAAGTGTCGCACTTGTCACTCTTAACCTTGACACAACCTCACTGAGAACATGTTTGTCTTGTTGGTTTGTGGTGTCCTGTTGTCAAGTCATGCTAAGTGTCTGATCACAATGTCACGTCTACACAAGTTCACTTGCTCTTGCACTTAGCTATTTTTCTAAAAAATATGTCAACCAAACAAAGCCCTTCAACTAGACCCCGACTAAGCTGCACTGCGCAGTCTCAGCTCTCAGTGACCCTACTCTGCTACCCAGAATTGCACAGTGTTTGAGGTTGTTACCCAGGCAGCTACACTCCACAATCTTAGAAGTGAGAAGGCTCTATGTTTCCCAGAATTGGGCAGAAGCTGTCTCCAGGCCTGATCCACTCCGCACTTCCCGCAACATTATTTATCAAGCATCCCTCTGGGAAACCTAAAAATTTGCACTGCATTCTAACCCAAGGCTGCACTACTCTGCAGAATTGTGCAGACATGACTAGCTGCCTGCCCTGCACAACCTGCAGAAATTGTGTAGTCATGCTGAGTCAGGCTTCCTGCTAGCTTGCTCCACACTATCCCTAAAAATTGCACAGATTTGATTGGTACACCTTCTGCTTCCCCGCTCTACACTATTTCTGGAAACTACGTAGTACTGGCTATCCTGCATTATCTCTCAGAAATTCGCAATTATGACTTGCAGCTCCCTGCAGCCCAACATGCCCTGCTCTGGAAAATTGTGTATATTTTTTTGTTAGTGTCCCTTTCCACCCAGCGTTATCTCTCTCGGAAAATTTGCATAGATTATGAGCTGGACCCCGAGTGACCTACTCAATCCTCACCTTGGATATTGCACAGAACTGTCTAGCAGTTCCCCCGGACACCCTGCATTGTCTTCCTCCTAGGAATTGTGTAGTTCTATCCAGCTGGGTTCCACCTTACAATTGTCCTTGTTGTCCCTAATTGCACAATTTTGTCTCCTAGTGACCTCTGTGCAGTTTTTCCCGACAGTACTCCAGATCCTCTCATCCCAACATGATTTGTGCTCTTGGCAGTTTCAGTGTCTTGTCCTCCATCTTGGTCACCTAGACCCGAAACCAAAAACAATGCATCATGCTAAAATAAGAGATTTTTGTAGTTGATGTCATCCCATCATGAGTGAATTGTAGGAACAGGTATATCGATGGACCATGGCGCGGCGATGAATGGGATAAAGAAGGAACACATGCTAGAATACTTGCTCGCATTTGAATGAAGGTACTAAGCAGATGGAGCAATAAGAAAACGGGATACATGCTTCTGAACCATCAAGTAAAGACCAAGACCATCAAAGACCCCACAACACTTTGTCATGTTGAGGTGTAGACATTGTTTGGTGTGGAGACTGATTATCTTCTTTATTCATAGGTATTGCCACATTGGACCCCAGTTCGTAATGTGGCAGCAACACCGCATGCGAATGTGTGCCACCATGGAGGTCCAATAGGGGGGTGACGACGATTATTTGGATCCCCCCCCCCCGGCGGGGGATCAGGGGCACTGCCCCCGAAGCTAAAAATAGATGTAAAATTGCCTTGTAAAATGTTTTAATTTCATAGTCAATTTGGGTCGTTCATTAGGCAGAAATATGACTGTAGAAATTATGTTTAATTTAGGGTTTTTTTCCCTAGAAGGTAACCCCTCGCTATATATGAGGGAATATTGTGTCTATGTAGATGTGTGTGTGTTCTAAGCAAGAAAGAGAAAGGAGATTATGTGAGAGCGAAGAGGGAATTACAACGGAGCTGTTGTAGGTTGTATCTCTTCATTTTGTTGGGTAATATAAAAGGAAGGACTGGTTGTTTCTCTGTGGATGTAGCCCAAGTTGGGTGAACCACATATTTTTTTCTCTCTTGTTTTATGTGCTTTCTGTATTTATATTTCTACAATATATTATGTGTTCCATTTCTCTGTAATATATCATTTTCTAACAAACAAAACACACTGAGAGCACACCCATCACTCAATAGCATAGCAGCTTGACATGGACACCACAGTCAACCAGTACATGTCAACAACGTCATGTCAAGTTGTGTCATGAGTTGTCTCGGCCACATCACTACTATGGGCCATACTTGTTGTAATCAAATGTAATGTAATGTGAAATTCCAAGAGATGAACATATGAAGTTGAAAATTCATAGGAAGTTGAACGGTCATGAGACAAGTCCTTGGCTATATATACCCCCTCATTATATGAGAAAGGGAATTTTCGCCTTGTCTCCTCCCAGATAGCCTTGAGAGTCTGTAGTATGCTCTTTGAGGAGCAAGGAGTGGCTCCAATGTCCCACTGTTGGGGCTAGTGATGTATGGTGAACAAATGTGTCTTGGAACTTTTGCATAATTCAAAAGATTTTCTCAGTCCTGCATGTTTTCATGCATGTTTTGTATCAGTTTTTAATACTATTCTTTAAACATTTGTAATGCATGTGTTGCTTAACTTGTACTAAGATATTTGAACTACTTTGGTTATTTTAGCACTTACATTGTTGAAGATGTGTTATATTGTTTATCATTGTTGTCTCGTCCATGTGTACTACTCCATCGGACATTAGACATACCATTCTTGTTTTCCTCGATTATAATGATCGTCAGCCCCATGTGGACTACTCCACTAGAGGGCATATGTGTTTTCCCCTACACTTTGGTTTTAATGACTATCGCACCCGTTGTGGACTATTCCACTAGATGTTGGACAGACCCTTGTTGTTTTGCTTGTGTCTCTCCCTGGGTGGTACTACTACCTCTCATATAGAGGCTCAATTTTACCCTCTCCTTTACAGTAAGATAACACAAACACAAAGTCACAATACGCAATCTCCAGGCATACTCACCTTGCTTTCTTGAAGTTACAAGAATAACACTCTCATGTTATGAAAAGCAAGAGCTAAGGAAAATCTCTAAGATAATGTAAATCAGGCCATCATACTGGATAGAACTCCTACACCAAACGGTGTGAGGTGGACTTCATACCGAGGATATCCCCTGAATGTTAGCAGATCCATCACCGTCAAATTTTTGGCGCTAGAAGGAGGGACACCAACAGTTTACGGTTAAATTTTCTCACATCCCCCCTTATCTATCATCTGGTCAAGGTAGTAACATGAACCCCCTCTCTCCCACGTTCAACTCTGAAGTTTGTTACTCCTCACCTCCCAGACATGAAAAAGAAATTTCATATCATCACATCCGTGCTACCATCCCATCACCTGTCACTTTGCCAAAGATTTTAGACTGATTCTAAGAGTACTATTATGAAACCATCTCACAAAAAGATAGAAAAGATAGATCAATGACTTAAAAATCAACCTCATCGAGGGGGAAAGATCCTTTACATTACACACAATTCTTGGATGATACAAATGACAAGGCCTTCTTTCTATATATAGGAGTCTAAGGGGTCATAATATAATCATAGTCAACATAACAATAATGATGTAAGGGCACAACAATAACAATATGGGGACTATATGCTCACAACAATATAATAAGGGGGTTGCACTAATAACAATAAGGGGTTACACTAGTAGTAAAGGGACCTAACATGCCCCTCTCCTTCAAAAAGTGTTGTCCTCAACGCTTGAGTAGTTCTGGATGCTTCTGTATAAAAATTTTGTCCTCCCATGTGGAATCTTTAGCGGGTAAGTTCTTCCACTTGATGAGATACTCTAAAATTGATCAATTTCATAGCTGTTGGGTTCTTGTTTCCATGACTGCTTCAGGTTCCAATATGATTTTTCCTTCCTCGTCAAGTTCCAACAATATTGTTTGAATAGGGAGCTTGTCACCTATAACCTTGTTTAAGCATGAAACATGGAAAACTGGGGGCACTCGTGAAGATGCAGGAAGCTCCAATTTGTATGCCATAGTAACAATATTTTGCAACACCTTGTAAAGACCATAGTATTTTGGTGATAATTTATTATCCTTCTTAGCTTGCTTCATGGAAATTTGTTTGTATGGTTGTATTCGTAAAAATACCCATTTGCCTATTCCAAAACTTATTTTGCTATGATGTTGATGTGCTTGTTGTTTCATTCGATTCTGCACAAAAGTGAGGTTATCCTTTTTCTTCTTGATATGTCGTTTTATCTTGAGAGTTTGAGGAGTGGTAATTCATACCAATGCATTACAAGATATTCATTTCTTCTTTCTCTGGGGTTGGTTCCTAGTGTATATACTCTTATTTTGACGTTTCTTGATCATTTTCTTCCTCCTCTTCACAATCAATGTAAAATAATTTATTCTCAACACAATTCTGAATTTTAGTGTATTTGATATCACAACTGTAACAAAGGTAATTTTCTCCCTTTTCTTCCAATTGTTGTGGTGTCAAACTTGTAGGTTGTGGATGGCTAGGAGCAACAACACTTCCATCTTTATAATTGTGAGTGTTAGGATTTCTTGTTTCCATAATGTTTCTTTCAATTTTTCTTTCTAGCCTAAATGCCTTCTCCAATGAATCAGTTTCCCAAAGACGAACCTCATATTGAATGTTATCCTTTAAAGTCCCTATGAAGACATCAATCCTCTACTTCTCTAGAATATCATTTACCCTTATATTCAATTTTTGGAAGTCCTCAATGTGCTCTGCCATTGAACCCTTTTGTTTAAGATTTATCAATTGGCTAAAGAAGGTGTTTCTCTTTGTATTCTCATAATGTGCTATCATTTCCTCTGTGAAAATTGACAAAGTGACAAGTGGTTTACGAGAAAAAATCCCTTTATACCGTAAAAATTGATTTGGTTCTAAATATAAAGATGCAATACGTACCTTTTGTAACAGTTTCACATCATGTAGATCATAATATGTCTCCATCTGTAGTATCCATTTTATGGGATCCTTGCCATCAAAATTTCTCATATCAATCTTTGGAATATGTTGGATCATCAATCCAATGTTAGATTCTATGAAATCATGATTAAAATTTATTTTTTTCTTATCATGAGTTTCCTTTACTACCTTTTCGTCATTAGGAGGCCTTTCTTGTAGCAACTTTGTCCCACCTTCCTTCAAACCTTTCATGCCTTTCTTCAAATCTTCCATGAATTTCTTCAAATCTACTTCCATACCATCGATATTAGCTTCCATGGAACATATAAAACTATTTATCTTAGCGTTGATCACATTCTTCAAATCATCCATCTAATCTTCCTTACTAGGTGTTTCTATTTTCTTGATTTGAGTCATTATTTTTCTTGTTTTTAGGAGCTCGTTATTTAAACATATGTAACTCTATAATTTTAGATCTTCAAGTTCGGAACTTTTGGCCTATGGTAGCCTTATGGGTCCTCTTTCTAACCCCACCAATCTGATCAATATTGGATTCTTCAATAAAGATTTATGTCAATCTCCTACGAATATTGGATTCTTCAATAAAGATTTATGTCAATCTCCTACAATGACCTAATTATAGATTGGTTCAGTAGAGCGAACTTGTACAACCTGCCACGTCTCACTGTTTCAACCTTAAGAACTACAAACACTACACAAAAAAGTACAGTCCATCCTCTTTCTGTAACTTCTGATGAAATTTAAATCTGATGCTTAGAGAGAAAGTTATGATGATTTTCCCAAGGTCACCTGTTTGGAATGTAATTCGAGTGTTTGCAAAAACCCTAAATGTCTTGTACCATATCTCCGAAAATATGGTGAAACAAGATCTGAAATTAAGGCCCAAACTTCACTAAGCTTTCGGCTCAAATGGATGTTAATTTTAGAGTCTGAACCCTCCTAAAAAAACAATTTTAGCGAAAATTCCATGATGACATGTTTGGGATGGAATTTTGCAACTTCTAAAAACCCTAACTTCCTCAGATGATATCTAGGAACATGGAGCAAGACAAGATCTGAAATTTGGACCCAAGGTTCAAAACGATTTTGGATCAAATGGGTTTTTGTTTTATCTTTTGAAACTTCGTAGAGAAAAAGTTATAACGACAGTTCCATGATGGTCTGTTTGGATCAGCAAAACCCTATAATCCAAAGCTCTGATACCAAATGTTATGCAACCAATGCACAAAATAGAAGAAAGAGATAGATCAACGACTTAAAAAGTAACCTCTTCGAGGGGGCAACCTCCTTCACATTACACAAATGAACAATTCTTGGATGATACAAATGAAAAGACCTCCTTTCTATATATAGGAGTCCGACAAGTCACAATATAATCAGAGCTGACATAACAATAATAATGTAAGGGCACAACAATAACAATAGTGGGCTTCTGTGGGGCATAATAATAACAATATGGGGACAAAATGGGCATAACAATAATAATAAGGGGTACAATGACAATAATAATAAGGTAATACACTAGTATCATAGGGACCTAATAAGTACACATTCTTCCCTCTTCACAGAGGAAGGAAAAGACTACACCCAGAGAAGTGGTAGTCTCATCTGTTGAAGTAATCCTCACCACTCTTGAAGAGCTGGACGAACTTATTGAGAATGAAGAGGAACCTCATGTTTTCCTAGAAGGAGAAGAATTCAACAACTTAATCTTGGGCGTAGGTTCCGACTAAGGCAGCGGAGGAGGAGGAGGCGGAGACTAACCAACATATTTAGAGGTTGAACCGTCATATTCAAAAGAAGAGGAGGAGGACAAAGAAGAGAACAGTATGATTGATCAAAATCTGGAATGGGTGACACAAGGCCCATTGGCGCTCCCGGGTTTGTTGCACAAGATGCCAAGGCACGCAGAGAAACTATTAACAAAGTATGACCGTGACAGAACAGTGAAGGCAGAAGATCATCTAGACACACTCTACCTACATCTGCAGATCCTCAAGGTACATTATGACAATGTTGCATGTAGATTGTTTCCATGTACCTTGGATGGCAAAGTAGTTGTATGGTACCACAATCTTCCTATCAACTCCATTCAGAACTGGGGGGTGTTCAAGAGAATTTTCCTTGAGAAGTTTGTTGAAGACAAAACCCCCACCATATTGTTAAAAGAGTTAGGTAGTCTTAAGATGGAGTAGAAAGAAAAAGTGAAAGATTTTAATTAGAGGTTTAACCATATCTTGAACAAGTTCACAACAAACACTAAACCTCACAACTCCATCACAGTTGACTACTACACATTTGCACTGCTGACCAGCATTACACAGTTCATCAAGCGATCTGCGAAACCAAAACTTTTAGAAAATTGCCAAGAGGCAATTGATGTGGAGAAAGACCTGTGAGCTATTGGAGTCATTATAGATGACGAACCAGCTAAGGACACCAGAGACACAAGCAGGAGGTTTCAGACTACTGTGAGTAAGGTGAAGGAAAAGGAAGTGAGTGAAATTGAAAATCTTACTCGTCTCGTCAATTCCTTGACAACCGAAGTTAATGAACTCAAGCAATAGACAAGCAAGACAATCATGAACAACAAACCTCCCAGATTAGTGCAGAGGAAGAACTCATCTTCGAGAAGCAACAGTCACCCGACCAAAACTCTGCAGAGCGCTAAACATGTGTTCAACATGGATGCAATCATGACAGATCCTTATTGCAAGTTCCATGGCGAACGAAATTCGTAAAGGACTTGCAAAGGTTGGAACCAAGGGATGAGCACACTAGTTACACAGTTGACTGATCAATTTATGTTCGGTGAGCAGGCTGAGCTTGAGGGTGAACACAAAGAGGAAGCTTTTGCATCTCATGAAGCTCCAAGTGTTGGGCATGTAATCAACATTTATCAATGTCTTAATGCTACCTAGAAGAAAACAACAACCTAGAAGGAGCCTCCAAGTGACCATTCGGCCCCAAAGCAGAAGAATCGATACAGTTTGAGGAGTCAAGGGGCCCCCACTGTTTTGGAGATACCAAGAGAAAAGGTAATACAACATATGCTCAGAATAGTGGATCCATTAGTCATCTCGATACATAAAACACAAGGCAAGTCTGGGAAGGCAACTACAACCAAAAGTATGTCCGTGAGCAGCAAGGATAAAAGCATTCCACTGGACAACACGAACACAAGTCTACCCCCAGACAACTTGGTGAGTCCTTCTGCTTTAGATTACAATATTTTTGAAGATATGAAAAAGACCAATGTGAACATATCTCTTTATGAGTTAACCAAGCTCATGAGCCAGTGGGATATTATTTTGTGAGCATTGGGGCAAACCTCCACAAACAATGTTGCCTCTTCCAACAAGGGACCAAGCAATTCTCCCAGATCACTTGCATCTGTGCTCAACGTGCTTCGCATGGAAGAAGCAAACTCACTCTGCACACAATTTTTGTTATCATTTGAAATATACAACTTCAATGTCCACAATTGTTTGGTTGATTTTGGTGCATCAGTCAATGTCATGCCACTCTCCCTTGCTAAACAGATCAATGCGCAATGGAGCAATACAACTGTACAGATCATCCAACTTGACTGAACATGTGTAACATCCATTGGTGAACTCCGGGATGTGATCATCTAGTTATCGTTCGACGGACGAGTTCATCAGTGCCTTAACATTGTGATTGTGGACATCCCGGAAGCATACAACTTATTGCTTAACAGAGACTAGTCCAGCAAGTTGCAAGGATATTTTTCCACAAACTACACTTATGGCTTCCACACAAGGGCAGAAATAACTAGATTTGTGGGTTTTTAGAGAGATATATGAAACATAACATCACTCCCTTGAGTGGTAAAAAAGAACCATTGGATTTCGTGAACTTTTGTTTGACAATTGCTTTATGGAAACGCATCTGGGGTGTTATCTATAGCCAAGCCCCACCCCACAAGATACACAGATGGGTCTCTTTCCTTGCCCAACTGATGGAAATGAAACCTGCATAGTACATTGTAACAGTAGTAGCAATAGTGTTAGCAGTACTAGCGCAACAAGCAGTCCTTGTACAGATGACTTGTGGACCTTGTATTTCAACGGATCCAAAACAAAGGATGGCTCTAGAGCCAGGTGTGTTTTGATAGACCCAAGGCAAATGAAACACTTAGTCTCAATCCACTTGGAGTTCGAGTGCACGAACAATACTGTCGAATATGAAGAACTTATTTTGGGTTTACACAAAGCCATCAGCCTCAACGTTGCTATGCTGAAAGGGGTAAGTGATTCAGAGATCGTGGTACCTCAAATACGTAAAACCATACATTGTGTTTCACCTTGTCTTAAGAGTTATCAACAAGAGGTATGGCAACTTATCTCTAACTTCCAAGCTTTCAATATCATCTTTGTACCAAGAATGCATAATGCAGCTGCAAATGCTCTGGCAAATGGAGCTGTTAGGACGAAATTGCTTAGGGATAGATTTTATGTTGAAATTTTGTATAAGCCATCTATCCCTGGAAAAATCACTAATTTACATGTTTTTGATGATGATGAAAAGATACTGTATTCCATGGCCAACGTTGACGTCTTCAAAGATGGAGTGATAGATGAAGACGTGCACGAGCAATCTCTGCAAGACACAACTGATGACAGTAAAGGCAACCACTTCCCTAAGGTTGTGGTTTCACTTGAGAAGCTATATGACTTGTAGAACCCCTTCAAGGGACCTAGGAACACTAAGACCCAGATGTACAAACAAATTAATTTGGGAACAGACAGATCTGGAGTTTATGAATCTCGGTATGTATTGCACACCAAAAGAGTGGCAGACCTTTTTCCACCTGTTTAGACAGTACCATGATGTATTCGCATGGACATACGATGACTTGAAAACATATGACACGTGAATAATCCAACTCATAATCCCAATCAAGGATGCGGCCAAACCATTCCAGCAGAAGCTCAGGAAAGTACATCCATTGCTGGAGACCCTTATTCAGAAAGAGTTGACTAAGTTGTTGGATGATTGGATCATTTATAAAGTTCATCATTCTACATTGGTTTCAAACTTAGTTCTTGTTAGAAAGAATTCCAAGGAGATCCACCTATGCGTTGATTTACGAAATCTGAATCATGCCTTGGACAAAGACAATTGCCCTATGCCGTCTATGGAACACATCTCGCAGACATTATCTGAAACATAAATTCTTTCTCTGTTAGACGGTTTTTGGGATATAACCAGGTTTTGGTAGAAGAACCTGACAGAATGAAAACTACAACCCGTACAAAGTGGGGTACGTTCGCTTATCGAAGAATGCAATTTGGGCTGGTAAACATAGGCACAAATTTTTCAGCACGCTATGGACATCGACTTCCATGGGATCATCGGATAGAGCATGGTGGTCTACCTTGATGACGTAATAGTCTATTTCCATAAAATAGTCAGACCACCTGCAACATCTCAAGAAGATCTTTGAGCGATGTTGTAAGTATGGGATATCCTTGAATCCCAAGAAGTGTGTCTTTGTAGTGTCTGAGGGGAACCTCCTTGGGGACATCATTACCAACAGTGGGATCAAGGTAGATCCAGATTGAGTTCGGACCATCACGTAGATTCCTCATCCCCTGAATATGAAGGCCATGTAGTCCTTTTTGGGAAAGATCAACTTCCTCCAGAAGTTCATCTTAGATTATGTGCAGATTGCCAAACCCATACAAGAAATGATCAAGAAGGATGCAGTTTACAACTGGGGGAAGAAGGAAAAGGATGCATTCTCCAATATCAAGCAGGAAATAGTAGAAGCACCTGCATTGTACAACCCATATTTTAACAAATATTTCTTGCTTTACATAGTCACTTCCGACACTTCACTCGCTACAATGCTCACTCAGAAGGATGAGATCAATAATGAACATCACATATCCTTCATGAGTGTGAGCTTGCATGGACCTGAGCTCAACTATCCCTTTGTGGATAAGCAAGCATATGCAGTATATAAGGCGGTGAAACATTTTAGATGCTACCTGCTGAAAAATCATTGCTTAGTCTTTGTGCCACACCCAGCAGTCAAATCGGTGCTTGTTCTAAAAGAGTCGGGTGAAATATGTGTGAGCTGGATGATAGGACTACAAGAGCATGATCTTGATATCTAGCCAGTTCACACCATCAAGGGTCACGGTCTTTATAGACTTTCAATGAAGGCAATGCACGTGCAAGAGGAATAAAAAGAGCTACCCAATTAGGAGCAAAAAATTGACATGTACAATGTAGAGTGAACACCAACCACTTCTCATGGTACCTCTTGGTACGAAGAAGTGCGACAGTGCCTTGAGCACGACACCATGCCCTCTCACGTTTTTATGTGGTAGAAGAGGGCACTCCAACTCAAATACTTATCTTACGAGTTGGTGCACGGAGTGCTTTACAGAGAGCACCAGAATGGCATTTTTCTCAGGTGCCTTGAAGCACATGATTCAGAAAGAGTGTTATGTGATCTACATGACGAGTCAGCCAGGGGTCACTTCACAGATAAAACAACAGCACATAAAGTCATGAGAGTTGGTTTCTATTGGTCCACAGTGTTTAAAGATGCACACGCTTATGCCCGCAACTGCCCGGTCTCTTAGCGATGCACCAACAGAACTCGAAGGTCAGCAGACCCACTACAGCGTGTTGCAGTGGATGAACCATTCCAACAGTGGGGCTTGGACATAATTGGGGAAATCTTCCCACATTCATCAAAGAAGAATCGATACATCTTGACTGCTACAGGTTACTTCATGCAGTGGACAAAAGCAGTTCCGCTCAAACAAGTGAATGACCAGGAAGTCATCAGCTTCCTTCATTAGAAAATCATTTCGAGGTTTGGCATTCTTGTATCACTTGTTTTTTACAATGCAACTTACTTCTCTTCATTTAAAATTTATGATTTTACATTGCAATATGGTATTGTGCTTAAGCATTCAACTAACTACTACCTACAGGGAAATGACCTTCCAAATCTACAAACAAAAATATCATTCACATCATTAAAAATACCATTTACTCTAAATAGCAGAACTGGCATTCCGCTCTGGTGAATGCTCTTTAGGATAACCAAGTTACACCCAAACTCTCTCTGAGCACATCTCCATACTTCCTTGTATACAGAAAAGAAGCCATCCTCCCACCAAATATCTACTTGTCTGCTCTCTAGTTATCCCAAGAATCCCAAGGCAAGACATGTCTATTGGTTCAACATAGGATGGACACATTACACAAGTTACAGGAATAAAAAATGAAAGCAAAAGAAAAAATTCCACTCCACCAAAACCATATCAAGAGATGGTTCAACAGAAAGTCTATAGGGAACACCAACTTCATTGTGGGTCACTTAGTCTTGAAGTGGGATAAACCCCACGAAGACAAAGGAAAACATACGAAGTTTCAATCCTTATGGATTGGTCCTTTCACGGTTCACGAAAAATTTGGCCAACACACGTATCGTTTACAATCACTTGACAGGAGGATTGAAATCCTTCTTGTTAATGGCCAAGATTTAAAATGTTATTTTCAATGATTTGGGGTTGCACCCTGCCCTATGTACATAGAATGATTTTTCCTTATTCTATTGTTTTTCTTTGTTGCTTTTGCTTCATCTTACTTTGCTTTGCTTTGATGTCTTTCCATTTCGTTTTGTAAATAAGTGTTGTCCTACATTGTGTTTTGGATTTTGAATAAGTATGTGGTTGAATTTCAGGAGTTTTGTGACACTGCAACACTTGGCTAGTCCCGTGTCTGTCTCCTCTGTGCTAGGTTGTTACTTTTGGCCAATGAAGTGTTGACAGAAAATATGATCTGTCTGTAAGGGAAGCTCTATTCAAACCATGAACCTATGTCCAAACTAGGAAACCCCATGCCTGTACTCAGTCTTCTACTCTATGTGTCCAAGCTTATCCAACTAGTAGAAACGAAGAAGGGGAAAAATGTAACCGAGCAAACCTAAATCAAAGGTCTTACATGCTTCTCTGAAGGAACAACCTCTCCTACTCTCAATAATTCGGGATCCCTATTCCACCCCAAAAATAAATAAGTTCCTACGCACACTCCTCTTTCAAAAAAAATACGAAGGCGAAAGAAGATAAAGGCTTCCTGCGTGGAGAGGTGAAGCAAGCAACTCCACCGAGGTACTAACCAAGCTTGCTGGTAGTGGAGCAATGCTTGTGTTCCTATGATTCTGTTGGGATCTTGTCCATGCCTGCTAGCAGTGGAGCAACACTAGAGATGAAAAATTATACTCTTAATATCTTAAGATTGTGAGCCAAACTACCCTTGTCGATTTTGAAACAATATTATCTGGCTTAATCTTTTGTTGTGTTCGACTATTTTGGTACAAGGTGAACCATGTTTTTACATGGGATAAGTGGGGAAACCGAAGTAACCTGCACAAAAAATCAATACTCCCTGAAAGGCCAAGGCCCTTCGCCAAAAATGAACAAAAATAGAGAAGCTAGTATTCAACCACTGTGTCGCCAAGTGTTGTTGCGGCTACAACACCCTCCAAAATATTTGCCTACATCCAAATTTTGGAGCCTTCCTTGGTTTTTCTACTGATGGTTACAAATACTCGAGCTCATTCCATGAGCTCTTGCAGAATCTTTCAAACCCTTTTCTTATCTGACCAACGGTCCTCTTTTGGCATGTGGATTTCTTTGTCGTTCTTGCGGTCTTGTTCTAGAAATTTTGAAGGTTGATATTTGTGTGCATGAGTTTTCTTTGCTCTGTGAACATCAGACATACTCACACACAAAGTTGTAAGCACTATCACACAAGTGCCACCACAGTTGTTCGAAGGCTTATCTCAAGTGTCGCAAATGCCACTCTTAACCTTGAGACGGCCTCACTAAGAACATGTTTTACTTGTTTGTTTGTGGTGTCCTATCGTCAAGTCATGCTAAGTGTCTGATCACAATGTCATGTCTACACAAGTTCACTTTCTCTCGCACTTAGCCATTTTTCCTGAAAATTTATCGACTGGACAAACCCCTTCAACCAAACCCTGACTAAGTTGCATTGTGCAGTCTCAGCTCTCAGTGACCCTGCTCTATTGCCCAGAATTGCTCAGTGCTTGAGTTTGTCCCCCGGGTAGGTGCACTATGCAATCCTAGAAGTGAGAAAGTTGTCTGTTTCCCAGAATTGCGCAAAAGTTGTCTCCAAGCCCGATCCACTCCGCACTTCTCGCAGCATCAGCTATCAACCCTCCCTTTGGTCAACTGAAAATCTGCACTACATTGTGACCCAGGATTGCACTCCTCTCCATAATTGCGCAAACATGACCAACTGCAAACCTTGCATTGCCTGTAGAAATTGCGCAATCTTGTTGAGTTGGGCCTCTTGCTGGCTTGATCTACACTATCCATGAAAATTGCGTAGATCTGACTGGTATTCCTAGTGCTACCCCACTCTTCACTATTTCTAGAAACTGTGCAGTGCTTCCTGTGCTGCACTGTCTCTAAAAATTACACAATTATGACCAGTAGCTCCTCGTAGCCCGACATGCATTGCTATGGAAAATTGCGCAAAATTTCCTGCTAGTGTCCCTTGTTTGCCAACTCTATCTCCCTCACACAATTTGCGCAAATTCTCAGCTGGACCCCGAGTGACCTGCTTATTGCTCACCTTGAAAATTGCATAGAACTATTTAGTAATGCCCCCAAACACCCTTCCTTGTCTTCCTCCCAGGGAATGTGCAGTTTTGTCCAGCTAGGTTCCACCTTGCAACGATCATGATTGTCCCTAATTGCACATTTTTATCTCCCGGTGACCTCTACACAGTTTTTCCTGATAATACTCCGGAGCCTCTAATCCCAGCCCGATTTTTGCTCTGCGCAGTTTCAATGTCTTATCCTCCCTCCCATTCACCTGAACCCGAAATAAAAAATAATGCATTATGATAAACTAGGAGATTTTTTGATTTGATTTCGTCTTGTCATGAGTGAATTGCAAGAACAGGTACATCGATGGAACATGGAACTACGACGAATAGGATAAAGAAGGAACACATGCTAGAATACTTGCTCACAATTGAATGAAGGTACCAAGCACATGGAGCAGCCAGCGAAAGGGATACATGCTTTTGAACCATCATGTAAAGACCAAGACCATCGAAAACCCCACAACACGTTTCCATGCCGAGGTGAAGACACAACACACAGAGAGCACACCCATCACTCAGCGACATAGCAACTTGACATGGACACCACAATCAGTCAGTACATGTCAGTAGTGTCATGTCGAGTTGTGTCATGAGTTGTCTCATCCACATCAGTACTATGGCCCATACTTCTTGTAATCAAATGTAATGTAATGTGAAATTCCAAGAGAAGCACATATGAAATTGAAGAGT
Organism: Pinus taeda; assembly: GCA_000404065.3. Lineage (NCBI taxonomy): Eukaryota > Viridiplantae > Streptophyta > Pinopsida > Pinales > Pinaceae > Pinus > Pinus taeda. Next base: position 71,928 of record APFE031542710.1, read on the forward strand.
CACATGAAGTTGAAAAGTCATAGGAAGTTGAATGGTCATGAGGGAATTCCAAAGGTCACAAGGGTCAAGCATCACCCTAGGCTATATATACCCCCTCATTATATGAGCAAAGGAATTTTCACCTTAGCTCCTCCCACATAGCCTTAAGAGTCTATAGTATGTTCTTTGAGGAGCGAGGAGTGGCTCCAATGTCCCACTACTGGGGCTAGTGATGTATGGTGTACAGATGTGTCTAGGAACTTTTGCTTAATTCATAAGCTTGTCTCATGCCGGCACGTTTTCACGCATGTTTTGTATACATTTGTAAGATTATTCTTTAAATGTTTGTAATGCATGTTTGCTTAACCTGTACAAAGATAGTTGAACTACTTCAGTTATTTTAGTACTTACATTGTTGAAGATGTGTTGTATTGTTTATCACTATTGTCTTGTCCATGTGGACTACTCCGCCAGACATTAGACAGACCATTCTTGTTTTCCTCGGTTATAATGACCTTCACCCCCCGTGTGGACTACTCCGCTAGACGGTGTATGTTTTTTCCCCTGCACTTTGGTTTTAACAACTATTGCACCCGTTGTGGAATATTCTGCTGGATGCTAGAGAGACCCTTGTTGTTTCACATGTGTCTTTCCCTGGGTGGTTATTGGGTCCCTATAATACTAGTGATTACCCCATTACTATGGCAGTTGTACCCCTTATTAATATTGTTGTGCCCCCATTGCCCCCATATTGTTATTACTGTGCCCCATAGAATCCCTCTATTGTTATTTTTGTGGCTTTATATTATTATTGTTAGGTCGGCTGGGTTATATTGTGACTCCTTAGACTCCTATATATAGAAAGGAGGTTTTGTCATTTGTATCATCGAAGAATTGTTCATTTATGTAATATAAAGGAGGTTGCCCCCTCGAAGAGGCTGAATTCTAAGGCATTGATCTATCTTTTCTATCTTTTCTTGAGCTGGTTTCATAATATTGGGTATCAGAGCTTTGGATTCTAGGGTTTCGCTGATCCAAATAGGTCATTGTGGCATTTTCGCTATAACTTTTTTTCTGCAACGTTTCAGAAGTCGAAAAAAAACCCATTTGAGAAGACATCGCGCTGCAGCTCGAGTCCGAATTTCAGAGCATTTAGCATTATATTTGCGGAGATATGATCCGAGGAAGTTGGTCTTTTTGTAGATTCCTGAATTACATTCCGAACAGGTGACCTGGGGGAAAATCATCATAACTTTCTCTCTGAGCATCGGATTGAAATTTCATGAAACTTTACAGAAAGAGGATGCACTGTAGTTTCTTATAGATATTTTTCAGAGCCAGAGGTCCAAATAGTGACACGTGGCACTTCATACAAGTTCGCTCTTCTGAAAAGGTCTATAATCAAGTCACTGTGGGAGATTTTTGGCATAACTTCTTCATTGGGACGAATCCAATGGGGTCAGATTTGGTGCCATTGGAAAGAGGACACAGAGGCTACCACAGGTTGCAATTTCAGAACGGATGTTCTGAAAGTACAGAGATACATCAGATGCAATATCGAGCTCTAACAAAGAAAAAAAGGGTGTGTAGGATTTTTTTAAATTTTGCTTAAGATTGGTTTGAAAAAATTATTTTGAAGGAATTCAAAGGGCTAGTAGAGAATTATTATCGGTAACTGATGCCCCAAGGAAAGAAAATGCAAACACCTAGTAAGGATCCTGAAAGCTCTAGCATGACTCATGAAGAAGAGGAAGAAATGCTACACGATATATCAAAATTACAAGACCAAGTGCAAAAAATATCAGCCTCACAAAATCTAACAGAAGCTAAGATAAATGGCATGGAATCTAAGATAAAGGGCATGGAAGCTAAGATGGACGATTGGAAGATAGACATGGACGATTTGAAGACAGATTTGAAGACAAACATGGACGATTGGAAGATAGACATGGACGATTTGAAGACAGATTTGAAGACAAACATGGACGAATTGAAGATAAATATGAATAAGTTGCTACAAGAAATGGTCACTAAGGGTGAAAGGGTAGTAAAGGA